>OX453089.1:38227905-38340405 GCA_949708635.1 Hirtodrosophila cameraria
CGTTGCTCGAGGAACAGAAAATTAAGAAAAGCTCTGCAGTGTACCTAATTGTTGAAATTGTTTAAAAAACCTAGATTTTTTATTTTTTAATGTAGAAAGTTGCCTCTTGAACCATGAAGGACGGTAAGAGACAGGATGGCACACAGAACCGGTACACACGAATTAAAAGATGAGTTTAAATTCATATTGAAACAAGTAAGAACGTTGCAGTCGGATGCACCCGACTGCGATATACTCTTTTTTAGTCTCTTTGCAGAGTCAGAAGTGGGCGTGGCATTTGTATTTTTGCTCAAGTCTTTCAAGTTTTACCATCAATTTAAGTTTGGTTGGGCCCGTTCTACAGGTTTGTAAGAAACAAACATTGCTCGATTGCAAGGGCGGGCGTGGGCGTGCAAAATTATTTTTATCCAATCTATTAAATAGGGCAATAGAATCAACCTGCAAAATTTGGTGATTCTAGCTAAAGGGGTGTGGGAGATACAGACATTTCTCGTTTTTGGGGCTGGGGTGGGCGTGGCCAAATTTTTTTAGTCAGATCAATAAAGGATTTAATAAGTAGCCCTTAAGCTTAATTTGGTTACTCTAGCTATAAAACTGTGAAAGATATAGGTTTGTACGGTTTGTGGGGAAGGGTGTGGGTGGGTGGGAGATCTTGACACTTTGTCTGACTTTGGTTTATACCAACATGTATACTAAGCTTGGTTGCTCTAGCTTCAAAACTGTGGAAAAAACCTCCTTTTAAATTAAAAAAGAGTATAATGATTAACTGCAACATTGACGTCAGAGCAAGCAGCAAGACAAGACCAATCAACATCAAAGAACAAGTTATTTAACATAAAGAAGTTGGTTTAACGGAAACAACGAGAACGTAGTGGAACAAATGATTTGTCACTGGTTAAGGCATTATCCTACTCAAGTTTAAGTTGTAAGGTGGGATGTAACCAAGCAATTATAAAGCGAGCTGACAAAGGTCAAGTCATGTAATCGATTCGAAGATTTAGTACATGGTTATTTTGGAACAGAGACAAGTCAAGCACTACATCAATAAGTCATTCTGTGCAGGAGTAAGGTACATACAGGATTTTAAAGTCAATGTAAGGTAAATTAAAGTCGCAAAGAGTGATCAAGTAGTCAAGGTCGGAGAGAATTGAGAGTACATTTGAAATAGCACGTGAGTGATTAGATATACAGCATTATCAGCACCAGGTGGGATGTTAGAACAGGTTACGTACAAAAGCAGCTTTGCAATTTCACTTTGACAAATAAACGCCATGGTCGACAGGTATCGGAACTAGGACCGATGGTAAATTAGTGTTTACCGATATATGTACACCACCACGACGACGAGCAGGGCGATCAAGTCTATAAGTTATAAATTTGTCAATAAAAATTTCGGAATTATTGATTTATGAGTTAAGCCATGCTTCAGTGAAAACAATTTTTGAGGGAAGTCTAGATAAATGCTTAGTGATTTAAACTGGAAATCATGCATAATAGATGCTAAGGCAAAAATGACGGTTCCAAGACAAGTTCCATAACGGGCAAAGAAATTTTAAAAGAGGTGATATCACGTTTATATTTAAAGGCAAATTTAGATACGCCAATATCATTAAGTATGTCATAGCTCAACTTTTGACAAATATGGATTTCGACTAAATCCTCGATAACGTCAGCAGTAAGTCTGGAAACATAAATAGACTTGCGTGGTGGGACTGCAGAAAGTACCACTGGTGCCAGTGTAGGATTCGCAGATGAAGAAATAGCAGCAACAATCGGTGGTGGAACTGCAGAGAGTGCCAGTGGTATCATTGTTAGATTCGCTTACGTAAATGCCGTAAGGTTGAAATAGGTGTATTGGGCAAATCAGTTTCTGGAAGAGATAAGTGATTATTAGGTATAGAAAGATTGCTTTTCTTTCCTTTCGGAGATACACTTGTCACTTTTAAATTTTGAAAATGTGACTCCATGTCTAGAAACTTAGCATTAACCTCTAGGAATCCAGAATTAACGCAGTTAAATTTCGACTGAGTTTGCCTCAAACGTAGATAAATTTCCAGATTACGGCAAGACTAGCACGACCAACTAAGAACCTTTTTTTTCTTTCATCAGATCATCTACACAACTGCTAATCTGGCCAAAATCAGAACACTCAGCATGAGCAGCATTATCACATAGCCAACAATAAACACATTGTTGATGTTCTTTAATCTTGTGGTTATTAACACAACGAGCAGCGCAGCAAGTACTCATACTTAAAGAGAAAATTGTTAGTCAAAACAACAAACACTACAAGACAAATTCAAAGGCAGCAAGCGCAGTGTATTTGATTGTTTAAGAGCCAAGATAAAGTTCAACTCGCGGAGCAGCGGTATGTTGGAGAACGCGCAACACGAAGCGGAACAACCGAAAAACGGAACAGCAAAAAAGCTATGCGAAGGCGAGCAAAATAAGAACAAATGCACTACAGCTTAGACAGCGCAATCGAACAGCATTTTAGCAGCTTGCGGTAAACGAAACAATGTATTATTGTAAATCGTTTGAAATAAAATCACTATATTTCACAAGGCGGTTCAATATGTATATTAAATTAAAAATTCGCAACAGAAACTGCTGATGCGGAGATTAATTAATGAAATAAAAATTGATTAGATAAGTAAACAAAGGCAAAACCGAATCAAAAACAAGAGCGCATGAAAAACACGTCTTGCAGCGACAAGGACCGAATGAACCGAAAATGACCCGAGGATTGATTTCTTTTTTTAAATTTGATAAAAAAAAATTAATCAATCAATAAGCATTTCTTAAACCAAATACATGAGGATAAATTATTTACATTTGGTTGAAAAATAGTTTGATTTTTATCCATTTTGCGGCACCATTGACAAAAAACAATAACTTTGATATTTTTACCTGATCGCAACGAAATGTACGCAACTGATTAACATTGATAAAAGAAATATGTGTACCAAAAATCAAAGCTTTATCTTTAAAATTGTGGCTGTGGGAGTCTTTTGCGAATTGCGGGGGTGCGGGGGGGTGCATCCGAAATTTGAAATAAACTTGATCTGCGTATGGTATACAGGAACCTATATGCTATGTTTGGTATCTCTAGCTCTCATAGTCTCAGAAATCTACGCGATCATACAAACGGACGGACAGACGGACATGGCTGGTTCGACTCTGCTGTTAATGCTGATAATGAGTTTTTTGAGTTTTAGAGTGAGCAGACCGCTCAGAAAAATGTTATTGAGCATATTTTTCAAGCCCTGGTTGCTATAAACGTATATTGACAATATGCAATACAAAAATGCTTTCACAAACAAACTTGTATATAACTATACACTAATCTGTTAACAGAGCTGCGGTTTTATGCAAGCTTATCAGTTGGCGACTTTTTTGGATTGAGCGTATCAAAAGCATGCCGAGTTGTATAAAAAGTATCTTTTGCAATTGCTGCCTTTTCCAACACCTTCATAGCCTTCCCTCCTTGTGACAAAAAAAAAACCAATAGCACAGAATATTATAAGATCGCCAAGTTCCTAAAAGTTATAAATGGGTATTGGTTGCACTCACCTCAAAATTCAATCACCTGGTGTCTACAATGCAGAAATATTTAGAAACAGAAATGGCCACTTTTCCTTAAACGTGCAAATTGTTTGCAATGCAAATCTTGTGATCAAAGAGGTTACAAAGTGGTCCGGTACAGCTTACGACAGCAAAATATTTCAAAACAGCCGCAAAAAATTCTTATTAGAAAGTAGGCGTTTAGGCAACAAATATATATTGGGCCACAGCGACTACAAGTAGACAAAATTTAATATGACGTCCCTGCTAAATCCGCGCACCGAAGGCGACAAATTGTACAATGAGTCGCAGATTCGCACTCGAAACGTTGTAGAACGTTGCTTTGAAGTCTGAAAGCGGCGCTCTCCCGTTTTATTATTGGGAATGCGAATTCAAACCGATAAATGGCTGTTGATAAAGAGGGTTCCGATCAACCACCAGAAATACCAGATTCAGTTTTTGAAAATTACGGTGGTGCCAGCATCAGTAGTGCAAGCGAAAGAACCCTTATAATACTTTATTATAAAAAACAAGTAAGAATGATCTAGTCGAGTGTGCCCGACTACGAGACTTCCTGCTCCTAACTCGCATTTCAAGCAGTTCAGCGGCAATATAAGCGAGCAGCGCACTTAACTTGGCCAGTGCATGTCAAAACTGTGTACCAAGAATCTGTATCTTTGAAATTGTGGCTGTGGGAGTTTTTTTGCGATTTGCAAAGGGTGCGGGGGGTGCATCCGAAATTTAAAATAAACTTGATCTGCGTATGGTATACAGGAACCTTCATGCCAAGTTTGGTGTCTCTAGCTCTTATAGTCTCTGAGATCTGTGTGTTCATACGGACAGACAGACAGATGGACATGGCTAGTTCGTCTCGGCTGTTGATCCTGATCAAGAATATATATGGTTTATATAGTCGGAAATGCCTCTTCTGCCTGTTACACACATTTGCAGTACTTTATAACTGCCTTTTTCCCATTTTTAATGGGAACAGGGAGTAAAAAACCATTCCCACTCTCAAAAGCTTTTCCAGAGCTCCCGACAGTCAACCTACCAAACACATATATATATTTATGATGTCAGCTATAGACACAGATAAACCACTCGCATCATACTCATGCTTCGCAGTCAAAAGAGTCATCATAATAATTAGCAAAAAATTCTTGAAGATTAACAAAATGCGTGATGGCAGTTTGATAATCTTCGTCGAAAATGCAACAATTGCCGCAAAATTCATCTCAACAACAGAACTACATGGTATCTGAAAAGTCAAATCGCAATACCTCACAAACCTTAACCACTGCAAAGGCACTGTTTATGCCCCTTATCTTATATTATCTTATTTTTCAAGGTGTATGTACATATAATTTACTAGCATATACCAGAGGCTTCGCCCGACATTCCAAATCTTTAAGCCTTATCAACATATTCTGACCGTGTACGTCCATTTGCCTCACTCTGACTTACACACGCAACAATTTTTCGGGCAGACCTTGAAATCTGAGTTTAAAGTCGAAACGGAAGAGGGAAAAAAAATCGATCTCGTCCCACCCGTCGCGGTTGGCTATTTTGGGGACATATTAACATTTACAAAAAAAAAAAGGTTGCATGCAACAGTTGACCAACCATTTTCCGACATTTCAAGCGAATTTTCCAAAATTTTAAAATAACGTTTACATTTTCGTACGCGTGACTTTAAAAGCAAGCTTGAAGCAAATCGCACAAAATCTAAACTTTGGCCCATACAAACTTGACCACCCATTTTCCACCTAGAGGGTTCAGTTTTTCGGAAAATTGTTATGCAGCTTATAATGAATTTCCACATACTTATATACTAAGAGATCTTAACACTTTGTCTGCCTATGGTATATATCAACATCTATACCAAGCTTGGTTGCTATAGTTTCAAAACTGTGTAAAAAAGCTGCGTTCATACGGACATTTCACAAATCCATTATACTCTTTTTTTTTTATTTTCAAAAATATTAAAAAAAGGGTATAAAAACGGTACTTTTGTCATTTGTGTGAATATATATGTGTACGAATGAATAAAGAGTGCAAAGCAAAATCAGAGAGCGCGTGCGCTCATTTTGCAAGTATGCGTACAAATACATACAAAACCAGAAAGAAATGTTATCTTTGCATTTGCATAAGAAAACCTATTTTTCAGCTGATTGTTCCTACGGCAGTTATAAGTTATAGTGACCCGATTTTGATATAATTTGGTCAACATGTGTAGAACGTGCTTTAAATTAAATATGTATGTACTACTTGCAGAAAGAATAAGCATTTGTCGCAAGTTTCATCACGATAGCTCTAAAACTGAGGGACTAGTTCGCATATTAACAGACAGACGGCCAGACGGATAAACGGACATGGCGGACATGACTCGGCCGTTGATACTGATCACGAATTTACAAATTTTTTTCTGAGGCGTCTCCTTCATTGCGTTACACATTTTGTGACAAAATTATAATACACTCTGCAAGGGTATAAATATACGAAAACAATTTTGTGGCAGAGCGAGATAGCAATATTGAAAGGCGTGCAAAGTACAGCGCTTGATATTCCTTTATCTGTTGCAAGCACAAAACTAAAAGTTAAAAGCCTGTTTTTACCAACTTTCCGCCAAATTTTTATTAAAGAATTTTTTGTATAGATTTTTTAGAATGAGGTTGAAGTTGATCAGATGACTAACAAAAAAGTTGCAAACGGTTTTCCGCGAATTTCGACATGTCCAGACCGAATTTTCCAAAATCCGATCTGAGTACGCACTTTCATAAGCACATGCATAAGACGAAACTACTTAAAAATTGCTGTGCGAAACTTCTACATCAGTCAGTCAGTCAGCATGAACACTTTTATATATACAGTTTTGAAGCTAGAGCAACCAAACTTGGCAGACATGTTGGTATACACCATAGTAAGACAAAGTGCCACGCCCACCCCAGCCCTTGCAATCAAGTAATGTTTGATTCTCCCAAACCTGTAGAACAGGCCCAACCAAATTTAAATTGATGACAAAACTTGAAAGATTTGAAAAATACAATTGCCACGCCCACTTCTGACTCCGCAAAAAAGCGAAAAAAAAGAGTATATCGCAGTCGGGTGCATTCGACTGCAACGTTCTTACTTGTTGGTTTTGGCAAACTGTGAGAATCCAGATCCACCATAACAACATGACAACAAACTTAAAATAAGGCTCCGGCCCATTGATAAAAGAAATATGTATAACAAAATTATTAATTATTTAAATTTATTTCGATTTGCGGGGGTGCGGGGTAGTGTATCCAAAATTTGAAATAAACTAGATCTGGTATACAGGAACCTGCATGCAAAGTTTTTAATCTCTAGCTCTTATATGGCTAGTTCGACTCGGGTGTTGATGCTGATCAAAAATATATATTGTAACGTCAATAAGCGTTATAGCACTCTCTAAAGTGATATAACGCTAATGTTCTACTATTTATGTACATGCCAAGCATACAAATTCTACGCCCATTGGCATTATAGCACTGGGTGCTATTGCATGCACCTCTTTATAGCTCCCGTTTTCCCACTTTTAATGGGAACAGGGAGTAAAAAATGGATAGTTTTTTGAGCCAACAATGATTTTGAAATAAATTTAATAGAAATATATTTGTAAAACTAATTTGGTTATGATAAATTGATATCGAATAAATTGCAGTGTAGCCTTAAAGCAATACAGTCGTGGCCTTAATGGCAATACATTTTTGAGTACAGGAACAAAAAGAAAAGAAAACGCTGCTAAAAGGAAAGCACAAAATGTGAATGAAAATGTGGTATGCCAAGCGAGAGCAATTCACCCAAACAAAACTTTTGAAAGATCTTTGTATTTGTTGCTTTTATTTTCCACAATGCAGGCTCATTTTCGAAGTCATTTTGACACGTGTTGTCTCATCAAATATTTTTTAGAAATGATGTTCATTCAAACACTTGAATCCATTGTCAAACACATTCGAGCAAACACGAGCAAGATAAACCAATTTCTATTATCCACATTCGAACTTTCGTCGAACACAACATATTCGACTAACAAATTTGGATACACTGCTTTAGAGCAAAAAGTTTGAATACTTACTGTTATGTTTAAGAAATCCATTAATTGATAGATCCAATTTTGTTCTTCATACGACGGGCTATACCATAAAATTGCACCATTTATTCCAAATGAAAGTTTAATTCTCTGTGGAATAAAAAAAAAAAATATTAATGTTTAATAATTTTGTTTATATTTAACAAAGCTGGTTAATAAGATTTCATAGTGGCCAATTAAAATAAAAAACAAACAACTTACTCCAGGTTTCAAAAGTCAGGTTTGCGTGGGTGTTTTGTAATTGCTTAAGCAAAGATCAGCACGTCTGCATACGAATCTGAGATCAGTATGAAATTTCATTGAAAATGCATGGAATATTGTTTTGGAAAACTAACCCACGGGTGATCCGCCGGAGGTAAAGTTTGTATGGGTGAAATTTAGTTTGAGAGTGATAAGCCTTGAACTCATTTTCAAAGCTACACATAAACAAGAAAACAAAGTTATCTTCAGCGTGCCGAATATATACTTTACCCTTGCAAAAAACTTTTGCATAAGAAAACTTAATTTTCAACATATTGTTCCTATGTCAGCTAAAATTAAGTTGTCCGAATTTAATGAAATTCACTACGTAAAACAGAGAATAGGTGAGGTTGGTGAGAAACTTTATTTTTCGGGCAAAACATATTTTTTGACCGTTCATTCCTAAGGCAGCTATAAGATTAGTAATTTGATCCTCCCGATTTTGGCATATCAACAATAATAGAATGTATACCTTTGAATATTTGGAAAATCTACACTCAGAAACTGTCAGAAACTTGTGTTTTTTCTGCTTCAAACTCATTTCCGAAGACCCAGGCGAAAAATCAAAATTACATATTTCACGGATTGCGGAAATTTCACCTTTCTGGAAGGAAAATGAATGGAAAACTTAAGCATGCAACTTTGGTTAGGGTCAAATAGTTTGTTTATATATTTCAAATTATTTAGAACTAATAAAAAATATTGTCTGTCTGTTTGCCTGTTCATCCATATTTATGGAATTTATTTATTTTAACACAATAGTTTCTAGATAATGCATTGAATGATGGACTATAATTCACTATGAAGGTAAAAATGCACCGAAAATTCGCAAGCCAAGCCCCTCAGAACCGGCTCGGGGTCTTAAAGCGAACTGAACAGAATCGTAAACAGAACTTTACCATATTTTGATGCTTCTTAACCTGAACGCAAAACTGAACATTTTTTAAGCAAAAAGGATTCGGTTCAATAAGATAGTTTTATGTGTATTTTTTTAATTTTTTTAAAAAAGAAAAGTTTATATTGGCTTTCTGATACACTGCGCGTCATCATGTTAGCGCCTCCCCTTCCACACATTTACTTTTGCTTTTTTGTACATTACTATTGCACTCAACTACGTAACTACGGTTTTTCTTTTGCAGTGATTATATATGCTCTTTTGCAACAGTGAAAAAAGCTCTTTGGAAGAACCGCTATATTTTATTTTCAATTTTGTTCTACTTTCGACGAAAAAGCTTGCACTTATTTTGCGTCATCAGGTTAGCGCTCTCAAATTCATTTTTAATTATCTCGCTGATTTTGAGAGACAGTCACCAAATTTTTTGTGGAGCTTTAACGAACAATTGTCTTCAAGTGAACGCACAATATGGGAAGAGGAACCGTTTTATCTTTGTAAGAAAAATCGAAAATTGAAGCGTACCATCACTCTGGACTATCCTTTCATAAAATTGCTGAAAAAAACTGGAAGACACAGTAAAAGTATTTTTTTTCGAAATAAAGAATTCTATGGAAAAAACTTCAAAGGCGGCAACAATCAAGTGGTTTCCCAAGCAGACAAGAGAGCAATAGTGAGAGAAGATTCAAATTCCCACGACTCTTCTGCGAAAATCATGGATGGGTGTTAAGGCAAGCTTATCAACGGTGCAGCGAGTTATTAGGAAAGCTAAACACCAAAAGAGACTGAAATTAAAAAAAAGCCACCATTAACTTGCTGAGAAAAGAAATACGCTTAAATTTTGTTCGAGTTCATATGACGTGGTCTACCCAGTGGCGACACGTTTTCTGATGAAAAGAAGTTTAATTTGAAAGGTCCCGATGGATATAACAATTATTTTCATTATATACGGGGTGAGGGGGGTGTAATGGTGTAGGGAGCCATATCGCATTTTGGCACCTGTGAGCTGCAGTTTTTAATATTGCGCATGAATGCGCAGAACTACAAAGGCGTGCTAGAAACGGCTTTTCCGCAATTTCAAAACGTTTTTCAAAATCTCCACTGGCATTTCCAGCATGAAAATGCTCCAATTCACACTGCCCGATCTGTGAAATCATGGATTCAGTGCCAAAAAGTTGATCTCCTCGAGTGGCCACCATGCTCGCCCGATCTAAATATCATCGAAAACGTCTGGGGATGGTTAGCCAGAAAAGTGTATGAGTCCAGAAAGCAATATAATAATAAAACCGAGTTAATCGAAGGGATCAAACACGCTTGGTCCACTATATCATTAAATTAGATTAAAAAACTTTACGATTCAATTTCCGATCGAATTTTCGAAGTTATTTCAAAACAAGGCGGTACCACGCATTACTAATTTCACATAAAAATTACTAAAATATAAGATACAAAAACAAAAAAATATCTTCGTCGCAGGTGGCGCTATCCTGATGACCAATTTTTTGTTACGTTTTTTTATATACTTTTTTTTAAACAATTATTAAACACATATTCTAAGTGTTACAGTACAAATTGTTGGTTTATTTTAAGAAACATGGTTAGGAATCCAACGGAAAACAATTTTGAAGCCATAGCACCAATAGTTCAGATAATATTTAACTTAGACTGTAATGGGGGCCCCAAACCTGATGGCGCGCAGTGTATGTCCATCTGTCCGTTCGTCTATCCGTTTGAAGTAAGAGAAACCAAACTTGGTATATACCAAAGGCAGACAAATTGTCAAGATCTCCACTCATTCCATTGGAAAGGTATTTTAAAGAGCTTTTAAGCTTTTTTTGTGTATTTTGGCAATTTAAAAGAAATTGGCCTAACCATTTTTAATTTAAGAACGTTGTAGCCATTGAATTTACGCAAGTTTTGGTAGACAATACATATCTGGCATAATTCATCTTCGCATTCCTACCCCTACTACTAATACTACTACAATAGGCCTTAACGAGTGGTCCGAGTATGCTTCTTTTTGCAAAATAACCTGGGTCCAACTCAAATTGCAAGAAGTCGGGTTTCTTGTTGTTGTTTTGCTTTTACATTTTGTTTTTTTTATACTCTTTTTTAATTTTTTTGAAAAAAAAAGAAAGAGTAAATTGGTTTTGTGAAATTTCCGTCCGTCCGTCCGTCTCTCCGTCTGTCTGTCTGTCCGTCTGTATGAACGCAGTTTTTTCCACAGTTTTAAGGCTAAAGCAACCAAACTGGGTATACATGTTGGTATATACCATAGGCAGACAAAGTGTCAAGATCTCTCCCCCACCCCCGGCCCATCCCATACAAACGGCAAAAACCCATATCTTCCACAGTTTTACAGCTAGAGTAACCAAATTTAGCACAAGGGCTACTAATCACTTCCTTGATTGATCTGACAAAAAAAAATTGTCCACGCCCACCCCCGCCCCGAAAAATGAGAAAAGTCTGTATCTCCTAAACCCCTTTAGCTAGAATAACCAAATTTTACAGGTTGAATTCTGTAGCCCTATTAAATAGATTGGATAAAAATAATTTGGCCACGCCCACGCCCGCCCTTGCAATCGAGCAAAGTTTGTTTCTCCCAAACCTGTAGAACTGGCCCAACCAAATTTAAATTGATGGCAAAATTTGAAAGACTTTAACAAAAATACAATTGCCGCCACTACTGACTCTGCAAAGAGGCGAAGAAAAGAGTATATCGCAGTCGGGTGCATCCGACTGCAACGTTGTTACTTGTTTTTTTTTAGCAAATACAAAATGTTTATGTCAAAGCCCTCCACCACCACCCACGCAATTCGCCAAAGTCACGTATCTTCCACAGTTTTATAGACAGAATCACTAAATTTGACATTGCGAATACTGAGTAACTCCATGACAAACCCGACTAGTATACATTTTGCCACGACCACGCCACCTTCGCCTCCGCTAATGAGGAAGAGCTGTATTTCTCACAGCAACATAGCTACAATTTTTTATTTAAAATAGTTCTTATATTAATCAAAAAATACTTCGTCACAAAATTAGATGTTAGAAAATTTGTGCCTTGAATATGCATCGTCCCTAGACATTAACCTTGCGTGGAGGTGTTTTTATTTGATGTTAGAATACTGATAAAAGGAAAGTTATTAAATATGTTATTGTTACAGTATTATCTGTTTCAGAAACACAAGTTTTAATAGAACTTGCATTTTCAACAATCATATTTTTATATTTCTTTTTTTAAATTTTCTTGAAAAAAAGAAAAGAAAAAAAAGAGTATATTCGGTTTGTGAAATGTCCGTCTGTCTGAACTTAGTTTTCTTTCCACAGTTTTGAACCTAGAAAAACCAAACTTGGTATAAGTGTTGATGGTATATACCATAGGCAGACAATGGGACAAGATATTCAAAAAGATACAATTGATACAATACTTCTGACTCAGCAAAGAATATATCGCAGTCAGGTGTATTCGACTGCAACGCTCTTACTTGTTAACTTCCTACCTTTGCGCTAGTTAGGATAAAATCGTAAATAAACCTATTATGGAACATTTTATTAGCTAAGTACGTATCATTAAAAAAAAAATTATTCTGTCATACTTATTTATTAAAGAAAAAATAATAGAAATGAGTCCAATCATGTTTACTTAAATTAAAATTCGTTTTTATGTTGTTTTAAAGCGAGTTTTTTAGGCCGATGTGGTTCATATTAATAATTGTTTTGCCTTTCTCAGAGAGTCTGTACGTACATAAACACGTTTACATACATGTAGGAACCCTAAAACCACAGAACCACATAGCTACGCCGTCAGTTTTAGCATTCTCAGTTATGGTTCTCTAGCCATATTATTGGATTTTGCGTTAAGTAAACGTAGCACGCTCAAGGAAAGTAAACGATAAGTTTTAAAGTTGTAATTAGAGTCAAACTGTAAAGATGTCTTCAAATAACTTATTTACTAAATAAATAATAATAATAAATAAACATATTGTCAGTAAACAATAAATCTATATATATAAAAGAGTTTGTCCTCACTGGTGATTGGCGATTGGCAATCAACACAGGGCCCAAACCATAAGAGCTAGATGGCTGCAATTTTCACAGTAGCTTAGGCATATACCGAAAGTGAGCACTAAGACCGGATTTTTGAAAATTCAGTCGGGAAATGTGGAAAATTCGCGGAAAACCGTTGTATGCAACTTTTTTGTTTATCATCCGATCAGCTTCAAACTTAATTTCAATTCTCTATAAAAAATAATTTATGACTGCATACCAATTTTCCGGAAAATTTACCCCCCTGGGTGGAAAGTGGGTGGTTAAAAGGTCCAAGTTGAGTGCTTATGCGCTTTGCTTCAAACTCATTTTCAAAGATCAATACGAAAATTCATTTAAAACTGCATACCAATTTTCCGGAAAATTCACCCCCCTGGGTGGAAAGTGGGTGGTAAATGGGGCGAAGGTTGAGTTTTCATGCGATTTGCTTGAAACTTATTTTCAAAGATCTATATGAAAATTCATTTAAAACTGCATACCAATTTTCCGGAAAATTCACCCCCCTGGGTGGAAAGTGGGTGGTCAATAGGGCGAAAGTTGAGTTCTTATGCGATTCGCTTCAAACTCATTTTTAAAGATCTATATGACAATTCATTCAAAACTGCATACCAATTTTCTGGAAAATTCACATTCCTGGGTGACAAGTGGGTGGTAAAAAGGCGAAAGTTGAGTTCTTATGCGATTCGCTTCAAACTCATTTTTAAAGATCTTAATGAAAATTAATTTAATACTGCTTATCAATTTTCCGGAAAATTCACATTCCCGGGTTGAAAGTGGGTGGTAAAAAGGCGAAAGTTGAGTTTTTATGCAATTTGCTTCAAACTCATTTTGAAAGATCTATATGAAAATTCATTTAAAACAGCATACCAATTTTCCGGAAAATTCACATGCCCGGGTGTAAAGTGGGTGGTAAAAAGGCCAAAGTTGAGTTCATATGCGCTTTGCTTCAAACTCATTTTCAAAGATCAATATGAAAATTCATTTAAAACTGCATAACAATTTTCCGGAAAATGCACGTTCCCGGGTTGAAACTGGGTGGTAAAAAGGCCAAAGTTGAGTTCTTATGCGATTTGCTTCAAACTCATTCTCAAAGATCAATATGAAAATTCATTTAATACTGCATAACAATTTTCCGGATAATTCACATTCCCGGGTGGAAAGTGGGTGGTAAAAAGTCGAAAGTTGAGTTCTTATGCGATTTGCTCAAACTCAATTTCAAAGGTCAATATGAAAATTCATTTAAAACTGCATACCAATTTTTCGGAAAATTCACATTCCCGGGTGGAAAGTACGTCAAAGTTGAGGCTATATGCGATTTGCTTCAAATCATTTTTCTTAGATCAAAATGAAAATTCATTTAAAACTGCAACTGGAAAATTTACCCTGTTGGTTAGAAAACTGTTGGTAAAGAATGTAGGAAGTTAAATTTTCGTGCGAATATGATTTTATACGGCGGGAAATGATAGCAATGAAAATAATAATAATAAACAGTTCAAAGTGAATACATTTTAACTCACAAAACGGGGCTCGTCCGGGATTTGACCCAAAATTATAACGAAAAGACTTAAAAATTGCGGAGTTGTGAAAGTGTGCGTTGCACATAAGAAAACTGCGTGAAAATTGTTTAAAAACCACGTGCAAAACCGAAAAGAACAGACATTAGTACAAGTGCAAGAGAGACGGAGATAGACGCTACACATCGGCAGCAGCATTGAACTTCGAGAAGCATTTCCTGTGTTGCAATGTTGTGTGTACTTTGTTACTGTATGTTTGTGGACGCTGCGAAAAGAAGAGCGACGCAGATTCTGAAAAAGCACTTATTGAGAAGCAGGCGAATCAAAAAGCAAAAGTGAGAATCAGTAGGCAGAACAGCCGGTGTGTAAAGAAACTTAAAAGCGGTACGCAGTTAAAAGAGTCGGTGCGTAAAGAAATTTTAAAACAGATACGCAGGCAGAAGAGGTGGCGTGTAAAAAATTTAAAAGCGGTACGCAGGCAGAAGAGCCTTTGTGTGAGGAAATTTAAAAGCGGTATGCAGGCGGAAGATCGTTGAACAATATTATTGCAACTTAATAGTATTATTCTAATGAAAACAAATAAGAATGCCCTAGTCGAGTGCGCCCGGCTACGAGACTCCCTGCTCCCAACTTGCGTTTCAAACAGTTCAGCGGCAACACAAGCACAAGCGTACTCAACGTGCACAGTGCCTGTCAAACTGTTGTTGCTGCCTGCTGAGACAGGGGAAATAGATTCTTCCATAACTTTGCTGTTTTTTATCCGATCGTAATGAAATTTTTGCAGCTGATCAACATTGATTAAACATATATGTGTACCAAAAATAAAAGCTTTATCTTTAAAATTTAAGCTGCGTATGGTATACAGGAACCTGCATCCCAAGATTAGTGTATCTAGCTCTTATAGTCTCCGAGATCTGTGCGTTCATACAGACAGAGAGACAGACAGACAGACGGATAGACGAACAGACAGACGGACATGGCTAGTTCGTCTTGGCTGTTGATCCTGATCAAGAATATATACAGTTTATATAGTCGGAAATGCCTCCTTCTGCCGGTTACACATTTGCAGTACTTTATAACTACGTTTTTCCCATTTTTAATGGAAACAGGGAGTAAAAAAGAGTGTATTGGGTTTGTGAAATGTAAGTCCGTCCGTCTGTCTGTATGAACACAGGTTTTTTCCACAGTTTTAGAGCTAGAGCAACCAAACTTGGTATACATGTTGGTATATAAATTAAAAGAAATCTAATTTATATTCAGTTAAAGAAGTGTCTTTATTATTATAATTCGTTTTTACTTCAGGTTCGTTAAAACCATTGGAGAACAAATTCTAAACTAAACTCTAAGGCAAGCTGCATCGAACCATGAAGCTGCCGCTGCTGGCTGGAATGCCGGCTGAATGCTGAGTCGGCATCTCCAGCGGGCGATCAGGCTGCTTGCGCGTGCGAGTTTCGGATTTCGGCTGCAACTTTGTTGCGACGGCATCCGGCGCAACAGCGTTGTCAGCAAACTCAAGCTTGCGCATGTTAACTCCTCCCCTAATAGGTTGAAACACGTCCTCAGGTTTCTTCTTTCTCATTCTGCGCTGGTATAATTTGCAGGCGCCCACGAGGAGTAGGAATGGGGCGATGAGTGTCAAGCAGCCATATGACCGTGAAGATAATCCCGATCTAAGATCCCCGATATGGCGGAGATTCTTCATGGTAAGGTCATGTAAGAATGGGAGGCTCAGATGTTCTCTGAAGAGGGTGACATTGAAAACGGCTGACGTAGATACAGCAGGTTTATTCTTCAGGATGCCTCGGTAGTTCACGTAACGGGTGCCATTTAGTGAGACGTGATCGTCGTAAGTCGCGAGGAAAGTTCCCGCGACTATCTGGCTGTTCCCAGTGCTGTCCACTACATTCATGGTCGCGCTGTTTATTACTGCAATGCCCTCGCCGATTACTATCACCGGCGCCAGGTGTCCGGAGCGTGTGGCGCATTGTGCGACGGTTCCTGATACCAGTTGTTGGGTGCATGAAGTATTTTGTAGTATTCTGATGAAAGTAGTGCTCACAGTGGCAGCGCAGTCACGTACAGCGAAGGTCTTTGTTCCGCAGTCGGCCACCGTATTAACTTCTTCGAGATCTAATATTATGTTATTATGAACAGGAAGAATATCAATTTTTTTACAATTTAACAAAGGTTTGGGATTGATCAGAAAGTAAAATAATTCAGAATTTTGAAAAGCTTTTGTATGAGAGACTTATAAAAGGTCGGTTATACTAGTATTGGTGAGTTGTTCATTTAATAATTCTTTTATGTCGATGCTGTCTAGGGGATGATTAAATTTATTTTTGCAAGTGTAACAGTGAGGATTAAGTCCTCAAGGTTTGTAATTATCATTCTCTTCTTTGCCAAAATTGTTGCATAACAAGTAAGAACGTTGCAGTCGGATGCACCCGCGTCTTTGCGGAGTCAGAAGTGGGCGTGGCAATTGTATTTGTGCTCAAATCTATCAAGTTTTGCCATCAATTTAAGTTTGGTTGGGTCTGTTTTACAGATTTGGGAGAAACAAACATTGCTGGATTGCAAGGGCGGGGGAAGGCGTGGCAAAAATATTTGTATCCAATATATTTAATAGGGCAATAGAATTCAACCTGCAAAATTTGGGAGATCTTGACACTTTGTCTGCCTATGGTATATACCAACATGTACACCAAGTTTGGTTGCTCTAGCTTCAAAACTGTGGAAAAAACCTGCGTTCATACAGACGGACAGATGTTCGACCTCTGCATCTGGTTCAAAATTTAATTGAAGGCCCTTGAAACGTCATTAAGTCTTGCCTGGAATTTACTGTTGATCTCTATCTGCTTGCTCTCGGATTCTATTAACTGACTTTGTTTGAATTTTATTTGTTCCCAGTCATCAAAAGTCATCCTGCAATTGCCTTAAGGGTACTACCCATCATGTTAATGCTACGTGCTTGTCGGTGGTGAACGGTCAAGGAAGCTATTAAGGTGGCTATGTGTTGTACGTCAGTTTTCAGTACTTGTTTCATGTGGTCCTTGGGTAGTTTATCTATCAATTTCCGTGTCTCGTCGATGTAAGTTTCAAAAGATGTCAAGTTCCTCTTGTGTCCCATGTAAGTGTACGAGTCCCAGATTGTTACGTCTCCATCAAATATCGGTATGTAGTCCGCGTGGGATTAGTCGTTGAGTCTCAATGTCACTTCGGTCAAGGTCATGGTTGCCATTGTTAAACTGAAAAGATATCTTAACCTAAAAAAATGCAATTTGTTAAAAAAAAAAAATTGTCATGATTTTTCAAATGTCAAAAACCTACTTAAGATTGTCCTCATGGACCACCCTCCCTTAAATAAGATCCGTCGTACCTAGGTCTGCTTCCACTAAAGCTTCTGTGAATAGGGGTGATAGTTTATTTCCTAATCTATTATTGTTTTTTATCCAAACCCTATCGCCTACCAAATACGACTTATAGACCCTATTTTTATTCATTTGATCAAGTGTCTTTTGCTGTGCTGATGCGATTTTTTCCCTAATCTGCACTTTACTGTCTTTGGAGGCTACGTGAATTACGTCTATGGGTCTCTCGTTTGTCACCGAATGGATTGACCTGTTGTACTTTATGGTTGCAAGGAGAATGTTTTCGACAGTGTCCTTTACCTGTGTTTCCAACTTATAAGAGCGTGCTATATCCCCCAACAGTGCCATGGAACCACTCGACTTGTCCATTAGAGTAGCTATGCAAGGGTGGAGCGTTTGAAATCTCAATGATTTTGATTTAATGAGCATTGATTTAATGGTTTCTGAGTTCAAGGATTTCGCGTTGTCGCAGTAAATTGCTTTTGTTTTGGGAAAAATGTTCAGAAGTTGCAAAAGTGGAGCTTTTATATCCACGATTGCGAGAGACCGTATAGGCTGTACAACTACAAACTTGGAAAACTTGTCTATGCAAGTTAGAAAATATTTACTGGCAGTGGAGTCAACATCTATATGCAACACTTCTCCGGCATACGATGGTATCGGGGTTTTCCCTATTTCTTGTTTTTTTGGGTGCCGATCATGTTTACTCATAACGCAAATTCTACAGTTTGCAGCTATTTCCGAAGTTAAGCGACCTATTTTTGGAAAAAAATAGTCCCTAAGTATCTGTTTTGCATTTTCTTGCGCTGCTCTGTGTGCGCGATTATGTTCAGCTGACGCAACTTCCCTCTTGTCAGTTGGGTTTACAATATCTGTAACCAAGTTCTTGCAATATCTAAAGGTGGTAGAAGGGGATGCCTCAAGTAGTCCGTGTTGGATGAAAGCCAGTATGGGTAGCTCGCAATGAATTGCGTTGGCTACGTTCACCGGTTTGTCTGTGGCTTCAATGGTATATGTGAGGGATTCTTCACTGTGGATAGTGGCAGCATCCGAGTCTGCAGAATCCTCTAACGCAGTGACATTTTGACGAGACAGACAGAGAAGCTCACGCTCATTTGTGGCAAAATTTACCTCGTTACCTCGCAATGTTCGCGAGATCATTGTTATCGGGCGGCTGCCTTGAGACAGTACCGCTCCCAGTCCGTAGCCAGACGCGTCTGTTGTGAGGTCAAAAGGCTTTTTGTAATTTGGGTAGGACTACATTACATCTTCGGAGGTCAGTATATTTTTAAGCCTACCTAAAAATAACCTAAGAGCGAATAGGGTTTTCGGTGGGGGAAAGTCCTTAAAAACTTTCACTTTATCGGGCGAGGCCTGAATCCCACCTCTGCACACTGTAAATCCCAAATATTCCACGCTTCTTTTGAAAAACTTGGATTTTTCTTGAGACACTCTCATGCCTGCGTCCATAAGGTTTTTCAAGACCCACTCAATGTCTGATATGGTCTTCTTTGGACTTGGAGAAAATTATTACGTCATCAACGTAAACATAACATATCTTACCAATTTGTTCGCGGAGTACATCATCAATGGCTCGTTGAAAAATACTTGGGGCATTTTTCAGCCCGAAGGGGAGTCTACAAAACTCATACTTCCCGTTGTTGACGGAAAACGCCGTCTTTTTCCTGTCTCTTTCAGCCAATTCAATTTGGTGAAACCCTGACTTGAGGTCCAGCGTAGTGAAATACGGAGCCTCGCCCAAGTTTGACAATATAGTCGAAATGGATGGAATAGGGCAGGGACTCGTTAACGTCCGCAAATGCTTTTACCATTTTGTTGATCATACTATCAAAGGTGGATCTGACAGCAGGAGGGACATCTATGTAATTAATCCGAATATGGTTCACATGTTGACATTTAGTGAACTCGATTTTTTCTATCCCATGGTCGTGTTTAATGACGTTGTTTGTTATATCAATTTGGGCATTGATCTGTTTTAACAGATCAAGGCCAATTATGCCATCAAAGTCATTGAGTGACTCCAGCATGAACAAGTAAGAATGCTCTAGTCGAGTGTGCCCGACTACGAGACTCCCTGCTCCCAACTTGCATTTCAAGCAGTTCAGCGGCAACACAAGCAAGCAGTGCACTTAACTCGTAAACTGCTTGTCAAACTGTTGTTGCTGCCAGCTGAGACGGGCGTAATAGATTCTTCTATAACTTTGGTGCTATTTATCCGATCGTGTTGAAATTTACACATCCGAAAGACATTGATTAAACATACATGTGTACCAAAATTAAAGCTTTATCTTTAAAATTGTGGCTGTGGGAGTCTTTTGCGATTTGCGGGGGTGCGGGGGGGTGCATCCGAAATTTGAAATAAACTTGATCTGCGTATGGTATACAGGAACGTGCATGCCAAGTTTGGTGTCTCTAGCTCTTATAGTCTCTGAGATCGACGCGTTCATACAGACGGACAGACGGACATTCGGTCAGACGGTCAGACGGACAGACGGACAAACAGACAGACAGACGGACATGGCTAGATCGTCATGGCTGTTGATGCCGATCAAGAATATATATAGTTTATATAGTCGGAAATGCTTCCTTCTGCCTGTTACACACATTTGCAGTACTTTATAACTCCCTTTTTCCCATTTTTAATGGGAACAGGGAATAAAAAGAAGGACTTTACGTCGAAAAGGTGGATGGGGGCATTTCTCCTCAATCTTAGTGTGCCCGTGAATTGATTTGACTTGAAAAGGGCTGTCAACTGACACCCAATGTGCCAGTTCGGGAAGGGGTTTTATATAATTTTTCGAGGCCCCTGTGTGTCTATCAGAAGTCTGATAATACGCCCTTCGACCATTCGTCTTATAAACGGAAGCAGGGAGCTTCCGCTAAAAAAAATTACAGCTTTCGGCTCCGGACAAATCGTCCTCAACTTGTGTCGTTTCATGTTGTGACCGTGACTTGTCATCACCGTTACTCTCTTCCTGTGGTAGATGATTTAGGTTTTGTTGGGTCCTCATGGACTGGTCCCCGTAACCTTGGGTGTTTCTGTAGCCTTGTGCGGATTTCCTAGAGCGTGAGGATTGATCTACCTCCATTGGCACGGGCCCCCGCCCTTGGGACTTTTGGTTGTTATGGCGCTGTTTCGTGCTATTTGGTTTTTGCTGGTTGTTTTTGTCTTTTTGATTCTTTTGGAAGTAGGGATTCTTGCTTTGAGAATTGTCTTCCTTTCCCTGTTGGGCGTTCTGAAGCCAGTTCTGAGACTTTTTTGAATTTTGCTTTTGGGGTTTTTCCTCAATGTGTTTTACAAAATTTGCTGCAAAGATGCCTCTCTCATTGCTTGATTCGGCTGCTTAAGCTAAAGCTAAGGCTGAGGGGATGTTTTTGGGTTGTGCCGGGAAGACTGCTCACTTCAGGGACTTTTTTAGTCCTGAGACGAAAACGTAAAGCGCGTCGCTTCTTAACTTGTCATTTGATACAGCCGCTGCGACGGAATCGTGCGTCATTAGTGTTTTATTTGTTAATAAGGTGAGTTTTTTCTCGACCTCGTCGAAATATTGAAGCAGTGGCAGGTTGCCCTGCTGAAGCGTGCTTAGTTGCTGCTGTATTACATGTACCGGTGTTTTGTCCGCGTTGGTAAAATCTAGCCTAGCAATAATGGCTTTAAAATTCAACACTGTGTTGAATGAGGCCAGCACAGCATCTGCAGATCCCGTAACTTTATTTCTGATTATAGCTACTGCCTGATAGTGTCTTGAGCAGCCGTTGTATGGCTCGAACACTTTGTAGGCTGAAGCGGCTTGCCTCCACGAAACATAGTTTTCTATTTTTCCGTCTAACTCGGGGATGGACTTTACATATACTTTTTCGCTTCGCATTCGCCAACGGACGTGTTTTTTTCTTGCTCCTCGCATTTGTTTATTTTTCCTCGTTTTAAACGTTTTATTTTGCGTCTTTTTTGCTTATTGTTGTGTGAAACACAGTCATTATAGTCTTTAACAGACTATTTTCTTAAATTAATTTTTTAATTTGTGTTTAAACACAACAACAAACGTTTGTGCAGTTGCACTGTTTTGTTTTTGTGTTTTTACTCTCGCTAAGTCTCTCAACGCGCTCTATCCATAAACTCTCTCTCCCGCGCTTTCATTAATTTTGGTGGTGGCTGTGGTTTAGCTTGCTCTTTTCCCTCTCTAAACCTATTCCGTTGTGCTTTCGGTCGTCGCGCTCGCGCAGTTGTTGTTTTTTGTGTTTAGTGTTTTCTTTTAGTGTTGTTGTTGTTGTGTGTAAGTAACTAACAGCAGTACTTGCGATTAACCCTAGTGTGCATATTTATTTTCTATTTTTTATTTTTTTTTACTGATTTTGTTTGCGTCTAATTTAATTATTTTCTCAGTGCCCTTATTTTTTTTACGTTTATTCTTTTATAATCAATTTAAGTAGCTTTGCCTTTTAAAAATGTATGTCTGCTACAATAAAAATTGCCAGGTTCGAGCAAACGTGAAGATGGGTTTTGTTTGTTGCTGGCTGTGTGATAATGTCTCACACGAAAAATGTGCTGGCCTTAACGGCCGTATTATTGACCTGATTGAGTCCAAATCAGGCTTAAAATGGACATGTGAATCTTGTAGGGATATTGAAAGGGATATGATGGGATTCATGAGGCAGACTAAGATGGGCTTTGGAGATATTTTCGGGCGGTTTAAAAAACTGTTCGATGGTTTCTCGGCTTTGGACAGGGAATTCAAAGGTATGAAACTTTTGAATGAGTCTCCAAAGCGTAAAAAGGCCAATCTTAGGTTGTCAATTGGCCCTAATGAACTTTCTGTCCCAACACATTTGTCCATACCATCCGCTCCATCATTAATACATTTTTCATCCCCATCTCCTCACACCACTGTCAGTATGAACGAAAACAAAGACTTACCCATGGATGTTGTTCATACTGAAACCGAAGAGATTTCTGATCCGGGGTGTAGTAGTTTGACTGCTAACATATCTGCGGGATCAAATAGTCCATCATTCGAGACTGTAGCTTCACCTGAAGTTACTGCTGCGGTTGATTATAAGACTCTTGTAGGTGTTCCACCAAAAAAACAAATTTTTGTTTCTAGGCTTGCCCCTGGTACCACATCTGATGATGTCAAGGCCTTTATTCAGGCCAAATATCAAGCCAATATTACGGTGGAAAAATTCAAATTTTCATATATTCGGGAAATTTCTTCATTTAAAATAAGTGTTCTTGCCGAACATTTCAATAAAATTTGTTGCAAAGAGTTTTGGCCGGACCACTTAATTATAAAAGAATATACTGCAAAAAAGAAAAATCGGATCCCGGTTGCACTTCCTTCATTACCTGGTAGTAGTAGTAGAACTAACACTCAACCTCAGGTAGTTTCTGATAGCACAAAAAATTAAAATCCTCCCTCTCACTAGGCTATCAGAATGTAAGAGGTATTTGTACTAAACTTACTAATCTTTATTTAAATAGTCTTTCCTTTAATTTTAATGTCATTGCCTTTTCCGAAACTTGGCTAAGGCCTGATATTCTTAACTCTGAAATTTTCATAAACAAATTCTCCATCTATCGAAAAGATCGCCCATTTCGTCGAGGTGGCGGTGTAATTATCGCTGTTAATGCTGATTTAGCTTCTGAATTAGTAGTGACCGATAATTCGATAGATATTGAATTTGTTTCTATTAAATTGTGTATTTGTGGTGTATCGCTGTTTATTACTTGTTCTTACATTCCTCCTTCTTCTGATAATTCTGTTTATTTAGATCATTCTTCTGCTAATAGTTCTGTTATATCTATGCTTTCCGATCGCGACATTCTTGTAGTTCTTGGTGATTTCAATATTACTGGAACTACATGGATTTCTAGTTCCAACACTAATGTTTTGACTGCCACGGGTCAAAATGATTTTCTGGACAATTTATTTGGGATGTCATTGTGTCAAATCAATAATATCCCGAATTCTTTGAACAGATTTCTTGATTTGATTTTTGTTTTAGATCCCTCTTTCTTATCTATCTCCCGTACAGAACCTAAATCCTATCCTGAAGATCCTTATCATCCAACTTTGGAGGTGCTGATGGATTTGCCATCCCGGGTGTTAAGTCCTTGTAACAACCCTACGGGTCGAGTTCGCCTTTTTCGGAAAACCGATTTTCATAAACTGTCTCAGCTTTTATCGCAGACTGATTGGTCTCAGCTATATAGGTGCAGAGACATGGATTGTGCAATTACGATTTTTTATGCAACTTTAAACTCTTTACTTGACATATGTGTCCCAATGTGTAATCCACGTAGGTCTAACAAACCTGTTTGGTTTACACGGGATTTAACATACTTGAAAAATAGAAAGTCAAGATTATATAAAAAATTCAAGGAAACTGGCTCCTCTTTTGATTTCTCACAATTTCTGATTGCTCGATCCAGCTTCTCTGCCCTGAATAGCCAGTGTTATAAGGATTACCTTAGAAAATGTAGGCTGCAGTTTCAACAGGACCCTAAACAGTTTTATACCTTCGTTAATGCGAAGCGTAATTCATCAGCACTTCCATCAACCGTATATTTTGAAAAAATGGCTGCAGACACAAATCAGGCTATCGCCGATTTGTTTGCTGATTTTTTTCAAACGACTTATAGTTCTTATACTAACCATTTAGATTGGTCTTATCCTTATCATGTAAATGTCTCAAATTGCATTTTTGAACCTTTGATCACAGAAGGTTCGCTAATGAGCGATCTAAAAGCCATTAAACCCGTATTTTCACCGGGGCCTGATGGAATACCAGGCTGTATACTTAAGTACTGTGCTGAAGGTCTTTTGAGACCCCTTTATAACTTATTTAATCTTTCCGTGGAGCTGTGCACTCTTCCAATGATTTGGAAAGAATCATTCATAATTCCTCTCCTCAAAAAAGGAAACAAGTCTAATGTTCAAAACTATAGAGGTATCTCTAAGTTGTCCGCCATCCCTAAAATTTTTGAGAAATTAATAACTTCTCAACTACAACATTTTTGTAGATCTATTGTTTCACCCAGCCAGCATGGGTTTGTGAAATATAGATCTACTACCACTAACTTATTGGAATTCACCTCTTTTGTTATAAGGGGCTTTCAAAATAAAATGCAAACAGATGTCATTTACACTGATTTCAGTAAAGCTTTTGACTCCGTTAATCATTCCCTTTTAATTCATAAGCTTAATCTTTTTGGATTACCAAATAACTTAATTCTTTGGATCTCTAGTTATCTAAATTTAAGAACCCAAAAAGTTCATTTTAAAGGCTTAGCTTCTAAGTCTGTTCAAGTTACTTCTGGAGTACCACAAGGAAGCCATCTCGGCCCTTTATTATTTATTCTTTTTATTAATGACTTGCCTTCTGTAATAAATCACTCTCGGGTACTAATGTACGCCGACGATGTAAAGCTCTGTTTGTCGGCTAATAACTCTCTATCTGGTCAGAATTTGCAAACTGATCTTGATAGTTTTCAAACTTGGTGTCGAGTAAATTTATTAAATCTTAATTGCAGTAAGTGTAACGTAATGTCCTTTTATAGGCGAATGCCATATTTTAAAAACTATTTTCTTAATGGTAAGCCACTTGAACGTATTGAGTCGGTTGTTGATTTGGGTATTCTTTTAGATCCTAAGCTTAAGTCTGACAAGCATATCTTATCGATGACTAATCGTGCCTATGGAGTCCTTGGTTTCATAAAGCGTTGGTCAAAGGAATTTGACGATCCCTACGTTACTAAAACTCTTTATACCTCACTTGTTCGACCAATTCTGGAATATGGATCTTGTATATGGTGTCCCCAGTACAAGATTCATCAGGACAGAATAGAGTCTATACAAAAACAATTTCTTCTCTTTGCCCTCCGGGGCTTTAATTGGAATCCTAACATTCGCATGCCTCCTTACCGTAGAAACATAGTTTTCTATTTTTCCGTCTAACTCGGGGATGGACTTTACATATACTTTTTCGCTTCGCATTCGCCAACGGACGTGTTTTTTTCTTGCTCCTCGCATTTGTTTATTTTTCCTCGTTTTAAACGTTTTATTTTGCGTCTTTTTTGCTTATTGTTGTGTGAAACACAGTCATTATAGTCTTTAACAGACTATTTTCTTAAATTAATTTTTTAATTTGTGTTTAAACACAACAACAAACGTTTGTGCAGTTGCACTGTTTTGTTTATGTGTTTTTACTCTCGCTAAGTCTCTCAACGCGCTCTATCCATAAACTCTCTCTCCCGCGCTTTCATTAATTTTGGTGGTGGCTGTGGTTTAGCTTGCTCTTTTCCCTCTCTAAACCTATTCCGTTGTGCTTTCGGTCGTCGCGCTCGCGCAGTTGTTGTTTTTTGTGTTTAGTGTTTTCTTTTAGTGTTGTTGTTGTTGTGTGTAAGTAACTAACAGCAGTACTTGCGATTAACCCTAGTGTGCATATTTATTTTCTATTTTTTATTTTTTTTTACTGATTTTGTTTGCGTCTAATTTAATTATTTTCTCAGTGCCCTTATTTTTTTTACGTTTATTCTTTTATAATCAATTTAAGTAGCTTTGCCTTTTAAAAATGTATGTCTGCTACAATAAAAATTGCCAGGTTCGAGCAAACGTGAAGATGGGTTTTGTTTGTTGCTGGCTGTGTGATAATGTCTCACACGAAAAATGTGCTGGCCTTAACGGCCGTATTATTGACCTGATTGAGTCCAAATCAGGCTTAAAATGGACATGTGAATCTTGTAGGGATATTGAAAGGGATATGATGGGATTCATGAGGCAGACTAAGATGGGCTTTGGAGATATTTTCGGGCGGTTTAAAAAACTGTTCGATGGTTTCTCGGCTTTGGACAGGGAATTCAAAGGTATGAAACTTTTGAATGAGTCTCCAAAGCGTAAAAAGGCCAATCTTAGGTTGTCAATTGGCCCTAATGAACTTTCTGCCCCAACACATTTGTCCATACCATCCGCTCCATCATTAATACATTTTTCATCCCCATCTCCTCACACCACTGTCAGTATGAACGAAAACAAAGACTTACCCATGGATGTTGTTCATACTGAAACCGAAGAGATTTCTGATCCGGGGTGTAGTAGTTTGACTGCTAACATATCTGCGGGATCAAATAGTCCATCATTCGAGACTGTAGCTTCACCTGAAGTTACTGCTGCGGTTGATTATAAGACTCTTGTAGGTGTTCCACCAAAAAAACAAATTTTTGTTTCTAGGCTTGCCCCTGGTACCACATCTGATGATGTCAAGGCCTTTATTCAGGCCAAATATCAAGCCAATATTACGGTGGAAAAATTCAAATAATGTAACGTAATGTCCTTTTATAGGCGCATGCCATATTTTAATAACTATTTTCTTAATGGTAAGCCACTTGAACGTATTGAGTCGGTTGTTGATTTGGGTATTCTTTTAGATCCTAAGCTTAAGTCTGACAAGCATATCTTATCGATGACTAATCGTGCCTATGGAGTCCTTGGTTTCATAAAGCGTTGGTCAAAGGAATTTGACGATCCCTACGTTACTAAAACTCTTTATACCTCACTTGTTCGACCAATTCTGGAATATGGATCTTGTATATGGTGTCCCCAGTACAAGATTCATCAGGACAGAATAGAGTCTATACAAAAACAATTTCTTCTCTTTGCCCTCCGGGGCTTTAATTGGAATCCTAACATTCGCATGCCTCCTTACCGTAGTAGACTCTTACTAATAAATCTCCCCTCTCTTTCTGATCGTAGAACCATGCTTGGTATAATATTTTTACATAAACTAATTAACGGCGAAATTGATTCTTCTGAATTAATCAGCCAAATTAGTTTTGCTATTCCTATTAGAAGTACAAGAAACTTTCTCCCTCTTTCTCTTCAAACCTGCAGTACTAACTACGCTATTCATAACCCTTTTCGTATTTTATGTTCTGATTATAACAATCTTTTTCATGTTATAGGGATTGCTTCATCTATTCCTACACTTAGAACTTCACTCCTTTCTCACCTATCTAATTTGTAGGTCTTGTATTTCATATTTTTGTATTTTTTTTTTTTTTTTTTTGTATTTTTTTGCCTGTATTTATTTGTTTGTATCTTTAGTGTATTTCTAACATACTAACTTCTTGATCTGATTGGGTTTTTTCTGGGTTTTCCCCAATCCAGGCAACTAATGTCGGATCAATTTTTTTGAGGCTTATTATCCAGAAATATTTTTTAATTTTTTATTTTATGCTTTTTTTAATTTATAATTTTTTAAATTTTAATAATAATTTTAATAATAGTTTTAATAATAATTTTATTTCATTTTTTAAATTTTAACTTTTTCTGTTGTCGATTGTTATTAGTCGACATTAAACTAAATTAAATAAATAAATAAATAAAAATATCTAGGGGCTCGTCGCAAAGGGCCCCTGGCACGATTACTATTTCGTGGAAAATTTCTATCTGTGGTGAAGAAACTCGAGTTCTATTAAGCTGGTTTGTCAGAGAGGCTAACACTTTAACACTTTATTGCAACAGGCAGAATTTTGCTTAAGTTTATTTTGTAGACATTGAAATCTCACACTAAACTGCTCTGTGTATTTTTTTATATAATTTATTCGATTTGTAAACAAATGAACATCTCAGTTACATTTTGAAATATGAAATATGCGCGTCAATTAAATGGTGTGGTGGCCGCTGCGGTATGTTATTACTCCCTGTTCCCATTAAAAATGGGAAAAAGGGAGTTATAAAGTACTGCAAATGTGTGAAACAGACAGAAGAGGCATTTCCGACTATATAAACTATATTTATTCTTGATCAGGATCACCAGCCCAGACGAAGTAGCCATGTCCGTCTGTCTGTCTGTCTGTCCGTCTGTCTGTATGAACGCGTCGATCTCAGAGACTATAAGAGATAGAGACATCAAACTTGGCATGCAAGTTCCTGTATACCATACGCAGATCAAGTTTATTTCAAATTTCTTTTTTTTTCAAAAAAATTAAAAAAAGGAGTATCATAACATTAATTGTTATTTTTGATTAAATACATAAATATTTTTTAATATGTATATTACTAGCATTTCCCGGCATGCGATGCTACGCCCCGTATAAAATCATATTCGCACAAAAAATTAACTTCCTACAACCAACAGTTTTCTACCCAACAGGGTAAATTTTCTAGTTTTAAATGAATTTTCATCTTGATCTAAGAAAAATGATTTGAAGCAAATCGCATATAGCCTCAACTTTGAGCTTTTTACCTACTTTACACCCGGGAATGTGAATTTGCCGGAAAATTCATATACAGTTTTAAATAAATTTTCATATTGATCTTTGAAATTGAGTTTGAGCAAATACATTCCTCCTTCTTCTGATAATTCTGTTTATTTAGATCATTCTTCTGCTATTAGTTCTGTTATATCTATGCTTTCCGATCGCGACTTTCTTGTAGTTCTTGGTGATTTCAATATTACTGGAACTACATGGATTTCTAGTTCCAACACTAATGTTTTGACTGCCACGGGTCAAAATGATTTTCTGGACAATTTATTTGGGATGTCATTGTGTCAAATCAATAATATCCCGAATTCTTTGAACAGATTTCTTGATTTGATTTTTGTTTTAGATCCCTCTTTCTTATCTATCTCCCGTACAGAACCTATATCCTATCCTGAAGATCCTTATCATCCAACTTTGGAGGTGCTGATGGATTTGCCATCCCGGGTGTTAAGTCCTTGTAACAACCCTACGGGTCGAGTTCGCCTTTTTCGGAAAACCGATTTTCATAAACTGTCTCAGCTTTTATCGCAGACTGATTGGTCTCAGCTATATAGGTGCAGAGACATGGATTGTGCAATTACGATTTTTTATGCAACTTTAAACTCTTTACTTGACATATGTGTCCCAATGTGTAATCCACGTAGGTCTAACAAATCTGTTTGGTTTACACGGGATTTAACATACTTGAAAAATAGAAAGTCAAGATTATATAAAAAATTCAAGGAAACTGGCTCCTCTTTTGATTTCTCACAATTTCTGATTGCTCGATCCAGCTTCTCTGCCCTGAATAGCCAGTGTTATAAGGATTACCTTAGAAAATGTAGACTGCAGTTTCAACAGGACCCTAAACAGTTTTATACCTTCGTTAATGCGAAGCGTAATTCATCAGCACTTCCATCAACCGTATATTTTGAAAAAATGGCTGCAGACACAAATCTGGCTATCGCCGATTTGTTTGCTGATTTTTTTCAAACGACTTATAGTTCTTATACTAACCATTTAGATTGGTCTTATCCTTATCATGTAAATGTCTCAAATTGCATTTTTGAACCTTTGATCACAGAAGGTTCGCTAATGAGCGATCTAAAAGCCATTAAACCCGTATTTTCACCGGGGCCTGATGGAATACCAGGCTGTATACTTAAGTACTGTGCTGAAGGTCTTTTGAGACCCCTTTATAACTTATTTAATCTTTCCGTGGAGCTGTGCACTCTTCCAATGATTTGGAAAGAATCATTCATAATTCCTCTCCTCAAAAAAGGAAACAAGTCTAATGTTCAAAACTATAGAGGTATCTCTAAGTTGTCCGCCATCCCTAAAATTTTTGAGAAATTAATAACTTCTCAACTACAACATTTTTGTAGATCTATTGTTTCACCCAGCCAGCATGGGTTTGTGAAATATAGATCTACTACCACTAACTTATTGGAATTCACCTCTTTTGTTATAAGGGGCTTTCAAAATAAAATGCAAACAGATGTCATTTACACTGATTTCAGTAAAGCTTTTGACTCCGTTAATCATTCCCTTTTAATTCATAAGCTTAATCTTTTTGGATTACCAAATAACTTAATTCTTTGGATCTCTAGTTATCTAAATTTAAGAACCCAAAAAGTTCATTTTAAAGGCTTAGCTTCTAAGTCTGTTCAAGTTACTTCTGGAGTACCACAAGGAAGCCATCTCGGCCCTTTATTATTTATTCTTTTTATTAATGACTTGCCTTCTGTAATAAATCACTCTCGGGTACTAATGTACGCCGACGATGTAAAGCTCTGTTTGTCGGCTAATAACTCTCTATCTGGTCAGAATTTGCAAACTGATCTTGATAGTTTTCAAACTTGGTGTCGAGTAAATTTATTAAATCTTAATTGCAGTAAGTGTAACGTAATGTCCTTTTATAGGCGAATGCCATATTTTAATAACTATTTTCTTAATGGTAAGCCACTTGAACGTATTGAGTCGGTTGTTGATTTGGGTATTCTTTTAGATCCTAAGCTTAAGTCTGACAAGCATATCTTATCGATGACTAATCGTGCCTATGGAGTCCTTGGTTTCATAAAGCGTTGGTCAAAGGAATTTGACGATCCCTACGTTACTAAAACTCTTTATACCTCACTTGTTCGACCAATTCTGGAATATGGATCTTGTATATGGTGTCCCCAGTACAAGATTCATCAGGACAGAATAGAGTCTATACAAAAACAATTTCTTCTCTTTGCCCTCCGGGGCTTTAATTGGAATCCTAACATTCGCATGCCTCCTTACCGTAGTAGACTCTTACTAATAAATCTCCCCTCTCTTTCTGATCGTAGAACCATGCTTGGTATAATATTTTTACATAAACTAATTAACGGCGAAATTGATTCTTCTGAATTAATCAGCCAAATTAGTTTTGCTATTCCTATTAGAAGTACAAGAAACTTTCTCCCTCTTTCTCTTCAAACCTGCAGTACTAACTACGCTATTCATAACCCTTTTCGTATTTTATGTTCTGATTATAACAATCTTTTTCATGTTATAGGGATTGCTTCATCTATTCCTACACTTAGAACTTCACTCCTTTCTCACCTATCTAATTTGTAGGTCTTGTATTTCATATTTTTGTATTTTTTTTTTTTTTTTTGTATTTTTTTGCCTGTATTTATTTGTTTGTATCTTTAGTGTATTTCTAACATACTAACTTCTTGATCTGATTGGGTTTTTTCTGGGTTTTCCCCAATCCAGGCAACTAATGTCGGATCAATTTTTTTGAGGCTTATTACCCAGAAATATTTTTTAATTTTTTATTTTATGCTTTTTTTAATTTATAATTTTTTAAATTTTAATAATAATTTTAATAATAGTTTTAATAATAATTTTATTTCATTTTTTAAATTTTAACTTTTTCTGTTGTCGATTGTTATTAGTCGACATTAAACTAAATTAAATAAATAAATAAATAAAAATATCTAGGGGCTCGTCGCAAAGGGCCCCTGGCACGATTACTATTTCGTGGAAAATTTCTATCTGTGGTGAAGAAACTCGAGTTCTATTAAGCTGGTTTGTCAGAGAGGCTAACACTTTAACACTTTATTGCAACAGGCAGAATTTTGCTTAAGTTTATTTTGTAGACATTGAAATCTCACACTAAACTGCTCTGTGTATTTTTTTATATAATTTATTCGAATTGTAAACAAATGAACATCTCAGTTACATTTTGAAATATGAAATATGCGCGTCAATTAAATGGTGTGGTGGCCGCTGCGGTATGTTATTACTCCCTGTTCCCATTAAAAATGGGAAAAAGGGAGTTATAAAGTACTGCAAATGTGTGAAACAGACAGAAGAGGCATTTCCGACTATATAAACTATATTTATTCTTGATCAGGATCACCAGCCCAGACGAAGTAGCCATGTCCGTCTGTCTGTCTGTCTGTCCGTCTGTCTGTATGAACGCGTCGATCTCAGAGACTATAAGAGATAGAGACATCAAACTTGGCATGCAAGTTCCTGTATACCATACGCAGATCAAGTTTATTTCAAATTTCTTTTTTTTTTCAAAAAAATTAAAAAAAGGAGTATCATAACATTAATTGTTATTTTTGATTAAATACATAAATATTTTTTAATATGTATATTACTAGCATTTCCCGGCATGCGATGCTACGCCCCGTATAAAATCATATTCGCACAAAAAATTAACTTCCTACAACCAACAGTTTTCTACCCAACAGGGTAAATTTTCTAGTTTTAAATGAATTTTCATCTTGATCTAAGAAAAATGATTTGAAGCAAATCGCATATAGCCTCAACTTTGAGCTTTTTACCTACTTTACACCCGGGAATGTGAATTTGCCGGAAAATTCATATACAGTTTTAAATCAATTTTCATATTGATCTTTGAAATTGAGTTTGAGCAAATCGCATATGAACTCAACTTTTGACTTTTTACCACCCACTTTACACCCGGGAATGTGAATTTTCCGGAATATTGGTATGCAGTTTTAAATGAATTTTCATATTGATCTTTGAGAATGAGCTTGAAGCAAATCGCATAACAACTCAACTTTCGCCTTTTTACCACCCACTTTCCACCCGGGAACGTGAATTTTCCGGAAAATTGGTATGCAGTTTTAAATGAATTTTCATATAGATCTTTGAAAATGAGTTTGAAGCAAATCGCATAAGAACTCAACTTTCGCCTTTTCACCACCCACTTTCCACCCGGGAATGTGAATTTTCCAGAAAATTGTTATGCAGTTTCAAATGAATTTTCATATTGATCTTTGTAAATGAGTATGAAGCAAATCGCATAAGAACTCAACTTTCGCCTTTTTACCACCCACTTTCCACCCGGGAATGTGAATTTTCCGGAAAATTGGTAAGCAGTATTGAATGAATTTTCATATAGATCTTTGAAAATGAGTTTGAAGCAAATCGCATAAGAACTCAACTTTCGCCCTATTTACCACCCACTTTCCACCCAGGGGGGTGAATTTTCCGTAAATTGGTAAGCAGTATTAAATGAATTTTCATATTGATCTTTGAAAATGAGTTTGAAGCAAATCGCATAAGAACTCAACCTTCGCCCTATTTACCACCCACTTTCCACCCGGGAATGTGAATTTTCCAGAAAATTGTTATGCAGTTTCAAATGAATTTTCATATTGATCTTTGAAAATGAGTTTGAAGCAAATCGCATAAGAACTCAACTTCCCATACAACCTTGACTTTCCATTTTCCACCCAGGGGGGTGAATTTTTGGTATGCAGTCATTAATTATTTTTTTTTCAAAAAAATTAAAAAAAGAGTATATTGGGTTTGTGAAATGTCCGTCTGTCCGTCCGTCTGTCTGTCTGTATGAACGCAAGTTTTTTCCACAATTTTGAAGCTAGAGCAACCAAACTTGGTATACATGTTGGTATATACCATAGGCAGACAAAGTGTCAAGATCTCCATCGATCTTTTATCGACATTTTTGATGCGATGTTTTTTTCAAGTCGTCAATATTGTTGTCCTTAAGGTTGGTGTTCAATAAATAAAGTTTTGTGTCAAAATGGGCTATTGATCGAATGAGTTAAAAATTTATTTTATTTTTTACTTTGTAAGGACAGATTGAGCATATTTTATATTTTTGTTGTATCGCAAATCAATTGAAAAGTCTGGATTTTCTATGGATATGAGCAGATCTCTAGCGTTGTTTCCAATAGTTTTTAAAAAACTTGTGACTTCTTTACGTAAATTATAGAGCCGTTCCAAGCATTTCCCCTTAACCACCATACTTCTGAGTACATTAAAAGGTCCCCAAATTCGGCATCCAAGCTTTTAACAAATTATTTAAACTTCCTATGTGTCAAAGCATTATGTCCATCTCTTATTTTGTTTATTATTGGTACAGAAGTTTTAATAACGGAGATCATTTTGAGTTCTTTTGCAAAAAGGGCTTCTTTGTGGATCATACAATGGAACCAGGGGCACTGAATTCCATTCCTTTTGAGAATCTTCACAAGGCCGTTGTTTTTGCCTGTCATAACGGTTCCATCGGTACATACAGCACTTAATTTTTTTGAATCAACAAAACGCAATAGTTGATCAAATAGTACTTGCCCTGTAACGTGGCCATGGAAAGAAATCAAGTCGAAAAGTTCTTCAAATCATACATGATTTTTATCGACTGTTTTTACGCAGATGATAAGTTGTGCTTTCGTCCAGCGAAACAGAAAAATATTCGCAATTACTCAGCCTTCTTTTCGCCTGGCAATGAATACATCTACTTATTTCTTCAGTTCTTCGTGCGATCGTACGGCCAGATAAAGCAATGTCAGCGCAAGTTTAAAATATGCCTTTTGTTCTGCATTTAATTCTAGTAAAACATCCAACATTAATGTTTTAAAGAAAAGCGGCGACATTGTTTTGCTAATGCAAGAGCTACGGTAAAGGAAGCTTTCAATATAGGGGCTGGCACGTTTTGAAACATATGGTGATGCGATACTTCAATTTCCGGTGCAACGTATATTAGCAAAAAATTTTGATTTTAGTTCCCATAACTTTAGAGCACGCTCAACCCCCATAAGTTTCTTGTACTGAAAATGTTTGGGATTGTGGTGCCTTGCAATAAAAAATAAATAAATAAATAAATATGTTGGCAAAAAAAGCATTGCGCCTCACCTTCCATATTTAAAAAAAAAAGAAAACCGCATCTTCCCAAGTAGTGTTGAACATTTTCTTTCAACATATAATTTGCGCAGACAAAAAACAAAGTGCCGCAGCGTGGTCTTATTCATTTGATTTCTGAAATGTTTTCTGTCGTTTGTGCATAGTCCGAAGTCTGCTTCTCTGCCGCTGCTGCTGCCGAGCATTTTTGCATAGCCCACACGAAGTTTGTACGCTGTGCGTGTGCCAACGGCGCTGCCCGAAATCTTTTCCTACGCACAGTGCATTAGACGCTGGCCATTGGCGATTGGCAATCAACGCACCCAAACCAAAAGAGCAAGATGGCTGAAATTTTCACAGTAGCTTAGGCCTATGCCGAAAGTGATCACTAATCCCGGAGGTTGGAAAATTTGGTCGGAAAATGTGGAAAATTCAGGGAAAACCGCTGTATGCAACTTTTTTGTTTATGATCCGATCGGCTTTAAACTTAATTTTAAAGATCTTTATAAAAAATAAATTATGACTATAGCTGTAGCTTCAAAACTGTGGAAAAAACCTGTTTTCATACAGACGGACAGACGGACGGACGGACAGACAAACATTTCACAAACCCAATACACTCTTTTTCCCATTTTGAAAAACAGATTATAAAAATCAGATAATCCCCTTATTCCATAACTCTTATTTTGAAAATCAATAAAATAACTTAATTTGAGCACAAACAGGCAATCAAATCAAACAGTTAAGATAGTAAATATCATGCGAGCATTTATTAGCATATATTAGTATTAAAACAGATTTGACTATAGGGCAAATGACCACTTTTGTTGGCCAAAATTAACAACTCGTGTACCAACCGAAGTTTTTTTTTATCTTTAGAGAGTATTTTTGAGAAAATGGACGTGGCCCACATATAGGCCCAAAAGACAACAAAAAAAATTTGTAAATTTTTTTAAAAATTGTTTGTAACAAAAATATTCGAACAAATTAATACATAGTTTATGAAAATACATGATAGGTATACAAAAACATAAAGTTCTTGATCATCAACAAGCTTCTCCGTCATATTGCAAATAAGTCTGCATGGATTGAAAGCGAGGTTAGGTCATAAAAAGCGAAACTGCAGAAAAAATTAAAAAAGTGCACTTTAAAATGGGGTGCATTGAATGAGGAATTGATATATCTTTAAAGTACATATTGTACATTTGCTAGAATGCTAGCAATTTTTTGTTGCCCTTAGCAAACACAAGTTTTGCTCACAATTTTATTTTTTTAGATGCTTTACTTTATTCGACTATTACAAAAGCAGTATGTTCAATTTCTGCAATTCAAGCATACCAGCCAACACTAAAAACCACACTTATTATATTGTAGTTCTCAAAAAATACAGTTAAAATTTTTAGTTAAGTAGACTTAGTTTGAAACAGCTGTGTTTAACAACTGTTATCTTAACAGTCATGCAATCTGTTAAAATTTCTGATACGTATCATTACGCTTTAATGTATTCCTAATGTAATGAGACCAAAAATACTTCATTTGGAACACTTTTGGAAATGGGTTTTGGCTAAAAAAAAGGTGGTCATTTGCCCTATAGTGCTGGGAACGATTGGTTGAAAAATTACTTCTTTTTTATACTCTGTTTTCCAAAATGGAAAAAAAGAGTATATTGGGTTTGTGAAATGTCCGTCCGTCCGTCTGTCCGTCTGTATGAACGCAGGTTTTTTCCACAATTTTGAAGCTAGAGCAACCAAACTTGGTATACATGTTGGTATATACCATAGTAAGACAAAATGTCAAGATCTCGAGATACGGAGGAAATAAATGATTTCTGCGAAAGCTGTAAAAATTCGTCAAACATTAAAATTTGTGCATCAGTTCCTATACTTAAAATTGTTTTTGAGTAAGTAATACCAAAATCGATTGCGCCCAAATATTTCACATGGAAATATGCATTTATATTTTATAGTCGAGTGTGCCCGACTACGAGACTCCCTGCTCCCAACTTGCATTTCAAGAAGTTCAGCGGCAACACAAGCAAGGAGCGTACTCAACTTGCACAGTGCATGTCAAACTGCTGTTTCTGCCAACTGAGACGGGCGTAATAGATTCTTCTATAACTTTTGTGCTATTTATCCGATCGTGTTGAACTTTACACATCCGAAAGACATTGATTAAACATACACATGTGTTCCAAAAATTAAAGCTTTATCTTTAAAATTGTGGTTGTGGGAGTCTTTTGCGATTTGCGGTGGTGCGTGGGGGTGCATCCGAAATTTGAAATAAACTTGATCTGCGTATGGTATACAGGAACCTTCATGCCAAGTTTGGTGTCTCTAGCTCTTATAGTCTCTGAGATCTGTGTGTTCATACGGACAGACGGACAGACGGACAGACAGACAGACAGACAGACGGACATGGCTAGTTCGTCTCGGCTGTTGATCCTGATCAAGAATATATATAGTTTATATAGTCGGAAATGCCTCCTTCTGTCTGTTACACACATTTGCAGTACTTTATAACTCCCTTTTTCACATTTTTAATGGGAACAGGGAGTAAAAACACGAAATTATTTGAATTATAAATATTTAGTTGATATATGATAAATATCACTTGTATATAAAATCGCGTCTCGTTATAATGCCAGCAATGCGATTTTCATTGCTTATGACGAGCATATGTCGCAGACCCAAAGCACGAAAGATGTTAAAGATCTTGGGCACCGAATCATGAGTATTGACGCGCACGGGCGATGAATTCATAAACATAGATAGGTCCACAGTATAATTAATCTTTCTATCTAACGGACGCACGCTCTTAATGGAGTTAAAGCGTGGATATAGATACCGAAATGTTTGTATTGTGGTCTCGGGTAGCCGGAGCGTCGATGGTCCACAACATCATCGACAACGGGAAAACCGTTGTGATTAAATTTCTGGGTACAAACAGACAGACAGACGCATATGAAGGACATGACGGACAGGACTCGGCTGTTGATATACACGAATATAAAAAATTTTTTTTTTCTGAGACGTCTCCTTCAATGCGTGACACATTTCGTGACAAAATTATAATACCCTCTGCAAGGGTATAACAGCATATCTTCTTATCGTTCAGATATTTTGGAACTGTACGATAATTGTCTTCGCCATACATTTGCAGTTCTTATTCGCTTAACATACTCTTTGTTAGGGGAATAATATAAAAACCTTTGTTCTTAATAAGTTCCAACATATTTTCCACTAGGTCCCTTGAGGTTTGCTGAGGTATGTAGATAGGCGGCGGTTTGGCTGCGCTGAAATTTGTCAGTATCATTTTTGTCACTTAAATGTGCAAACTAGTTCTTGGTTAAATTAAAGTATGTTGCAGTTTTTCATTGCTGCGATTTATTTTTGACTTATTCCAAGTCTTTTTATTCTCCGGTCTGAGTTTATGCTTGATTTGGATGTAGCGTTCAAGCCCAGTCTGCACTACCTGTCGCAGGTTAGCGGCGACCACTACTGTTATTGTCGCTGTTGCGGTTTTGGTTAAAGTTTATGTAGTTGTTTTTGCACTCGACGAAACGGTGATCGTCACTTTTAGAGGCGAGAGCACGAAGCATTTTTCGCTCTCCACATTCGGTATAGGTGCGGGAGAAATAAAGTAGAGTAAAATGCGCTGGCGCGGGAGAGACAAATGCAAAGTACACGTTGTTGTTTATTGAGAGACAGTGTTCGTCTTGCTTTCGTGAACGAGAGAGATGTTCACACTTTGTCTGCCTATGCACTATAGGGTAAATGACCCCTCTTTTTTGTCCAAAAACCATTTTCTGGAAGTGTTTCAAATGAAGTATTTTTGGTCTTACTAAATTAGAAATACACCAAACTATAATGTTAAATTCCAGAAATTTGAACAGAATGCTGTTATAACTGTTAACATATGTTAAACATAGCTATTGCAAACAAAGTGCGCCTGTTAACTTAAAGTTTAATTTTTACTGTGACTTTCGAGAACTAAAAAGTTTACATAAACGAATCATGGAATTAATAAATTTGTACTGGGTGTTGGTAAACTTGAAGCGTAGAAATTGAACGTGCTGTCTTTCTAATTGTCTGTTAGCGTGAAGCATCTAAATAAATAAAATTGTTAGCAAAACTTACGTTTTCCATTGGCCAGAAAAAATGATTAGAATTTGTTAGAAATAACACAACGAGAACCTTATAGTAGATACATAAAGCACCTTACTTACACAATTTTTGGGAGCTAACCTCACTTTTTTGCAATGCTGACTTATTTGCAATATGACGGAAAGAGAAGCTGTTGATGATTGGGAAGTTGAAGTTTTTTTATACTTTACATGTGTTTACAAAATCTACATACTTTTTTGTTTAAATACTTTTGTACCAAATAAAAAAAAAAACAAGTAAGAACGTTGCAGTCGGATAGACCCGACTGCGATATACTCTTTTTTAGCCTCTTTGCGGAGTCAGAAGTGGGCGTGGCAATTATATTTTTGGTCAACAATTTCAAGTTTTGCCATCAATTAAAATTTGGTTTCTACAGGTGGGAAATATATAAAATTTGCTCAATTGAAAGAGCGGAGGTGGGCGTGGCAAAATTATTTTTATCCAATCTATTTAATAGGGCAACAGAATGCAGCCTGCAAAATTTGGTGATTCTAGCTAAAGGGGTGGTGCTATTTACAGACATTGCGTATTTTAGTCAGATCAATCAAGGAAGTGATTAGTAGCCCTTGTGATAATTTGGGTACTCTGGCTGTAAAACCGTGGAAGAAATAGGTTTTTGCGGTTTGTGGGGGAAGGGGGTGAGATCTTGACACTTTGTCTGACTATGGTATATACCAACATGTATACCAAGTTTGGTTGCTCTAGCTTCAAAACTGTGGAAAAAACCTGCGTTCATATGGACAGACGGACATTTCACAAACCCAATATACTCTTTTTTTCTTTTTTTATACTCTTTTTTTCTTTTTTTATCAAAAAAAATTAAAAAAAGAGTAAAAAAATTAAAAAGAAGTAAAAAAAATGTGTTTTTGTTTTGGGTCGAAACATGTATATACTGTGGGAAAAATATCGTTCATACGGCTAGACAAATATTTCATAAATTCAATACACATCTTTTTATACCCTTTTTTTAATTTTTTTTTTTTTAAAAAGAAAAAAAGAGTATATTGGGTTTGTGAAATGTCCGTCTGTCCGTCTGTCCATATGAACGCAGGTTTTTTCCACAGTTTTGAAGCTAGAGCAACCAAACTTGATATACATGTTGGTATATACCATAGGCAGACAAATTGTCAAGATCTCCCCCCCACCCCCACCCATTCCACCAAAAACCTATATTTTCTACAGTTTTATAGCTAAAGTAACCAAATTTGGCACAAGGGCTACTTATCACATCCTTCATTGATCTGACAAAAAAAAATTCGGCCACGCCCATCCCCGCCCCCGCAAATAGGCAAAGTCTGTATCTCCCCCACCCCTTTAGCTAGAATCACCAAATTTTGCAGGTTGAATTCTGTTGCCCTATTAAATAGATTGGATAAAAATAATTTTGCCACGCCCACCCCCGCCCTTGCAATCGAGCAATGTTTGTTTCTACCAAACCTGTAGAACAGGCCCAACCAAATTTTAATTGATGGCAAAACTTGAAAGATTTGAGCAGAAATTCAATTGCCACGCCCACTTCTGACTCCGCAAAAAGGCGAAAAAAAGAGCATATCGCAGTCGGGTGCATCCGACTGCAACGTTCTTACTTGTTTAATTTGTGATTGGGGTCCTAAAGAGGTATTGCATATTGTAGTTGGGAAGATGATAAATTTGACAACACGAAATATATTTTATTGCAAGACTATTAAGTAAGAATTCAATTTCAAAGCTCGGGAAAATAAGAAAACAAAATGTATGTGGTCTTAGTTGCTGCGGTCGGTTGAAAACTTTGTTCCTCAAGATATCTCAACTTTACTAACGAATGTATATATGTAGTACCAAACTAAAATTTAAAAATTACCTTCAGTCGTTTATCCGGTTGCTTTTTTAATTCGGCGACAACAGATATAATTTCGTGGCGATTATTTATCACTAACTGGTCTTCAGGTAGATAGCTTATTATGTGCATTAAATTTGTATCAGCAGCGTCAGTCCAAACAGCGTTAAATTCTTCAAAAACTTGACCTATAAAATAAAAATTAATTTTATTAAGAGTAATTGTTATAATTGACACAGAGTATTTTGCATAAACAGATGTTTTGCGACTAAGGTATCATATACATAAATACATAACCACACATGAGCCCTTTTTTTAACATCTTCTTTGTTTTGTTTTTTTGTGTGTATCTTCGCCATTTATTGGTTGGATTTGCATCAATACTAGCTTGGTTTCTTCGAAATAGTACCAGCTTTAAGGTGAGTCGAAAAAATAATTTTATTTTTACGATTTCTACTTTTTCCAGGACGATATGTGACTTTTTGTACTAAAAAATCACAAAAAACAATTAAGAACATTGCAGTCAGATGCACCCGGCTACTCTTTTTAAGCCTCTTTGCGGAGTCAGAAATGGGCGTGGCAATTGTATTTTTGCTCAAATCTTTCAAGTTTTGCCATCAATTTAAGTTTCTTTGGGCCCGTTGTACAGGTTTGCGAGAAACAAACATTGCTCGACTGCAAGGGCGGGGGTGGGCTTGGCAAAATTATTTTTATCCAATCTTTTTAATAGGACAATAGAATTCAACCTGCAAAATTTGGTGATTCTAGCTAAAGCGGTGGGGGAGTTACAGACTTTGCTTATTTTTGGGGGCGTGGCCAAATTTTTTTTAGTCAGATCAATCAAGGAAGTGATTAGTAGCCTTTGTGCAAAATTTGGTTACTCTAGCTCTAAAACTGTGGAAGATATGGTGTTTTGCGGTTTTTTGGGGAAAGGGTGGGGGTGGGGGGGAGACCAACATGTATACCAAGTTTGGTTGCTCTAGCTTCAAAACTGTGGAAAAAACCTGCGTTCATACAGACGGCCGGACGGACGGACGGACGGACAAACACAATATACTCTTTTTTCTTTTATTTTCAAAAAAATTAAAAAAGAGTATAAAACATATTTTCGAGCTTAATATAATCGCTAGCATCTAAACTACTGAACAGATCTTAATACTATATGAAAGAAAGTTGTAGAGGATTTATTTAATTTTACTTTGCTTGGCCAAATCGGTTAATTTGAAATGGAGATAAATTCAAAAATATTGGAGCGAGTTCGAAAATTTTTAAAAAGCTAATATTTCGAAAACGCTTCTATTGAAAAAATTTTAAGTGCCATTTTCCATAAGAAAATCACACTCACATTTAATTAGCAAAATAAAGTTTTCATTTTGTGAACTAGTGTTATAAGCGTTTTGCATAAGTATTGCTGAATTTTGTAGATACAGATTACAGCAAAACTCCGGGGAGCCAAATCTGATCACACAAACGGTAAATTGCAGGATAAAACTCATGAATTGATTGAATTGTTTCTCTTATTTGCTCAACCATTTCGAAAACACAGGATCACTTACCTATGCAACACGATTTTGTCTATAATGAAAAATTTATACTCTTTTTTAATTAAAAAAAGAAGAAAAAAGAAACAATTAAGAATATTCTAGTTCAGTGTACTCGACCACGAGACTCCCTGCTCCCAACTTGCATTTCAAGCAGTTCAGCGGCTACATCGACTCGGCTGTTGATGCTGATCATGAATATATATAGTTTATATAGTTGGAAATTTTTCCATTTTTAATGGGAACAGGGAGTAAAAAGAATATATAAAGTTTGTGAAATGTCCGCCTGTCCGTCCGTCTGTTTGTCAGCCTTCCACAGTTTTGAAGCTAGAGCAACCAAACTTGGTATACATGTTGGTTTGATATATAGGCAGACAAAGCGTAAATATAAAAAGTGTTCATGCTAACTGACTGACTGATTTAATTCATAAGACCTAGAATGCTGAATTTTTAACAGTAGTTCAGATTTTGGAAAATTCGGTCGGGAAATGTCGAAACTTCGCGGAAAACTTTTAATTTTGTGCGTGCGACAGAGATAGGAATACCAAGCGGTGTATTTTCCGTGCCTTTCAATATTGCTATTTCGCTCTGTCACAAAAAATGTTTGGTATGTTGTTCTATGCCTGTGTACATACACTTGCTAAATGAGAAACCGCTCTCTCTGATTTTTCTTTGCACTCTGAATTCGTTCGCAAACATACATATGTATTCACACAAACAGCAAAAGTGTCGTTTGCTTTTGTATTTACGCTCTACACTTAACTGCAGATGCATAAATTAAACTTATTTTCAGTTTGCACAAAACTAATTTAGTTTTGAAAATGCATGTTAAAATACATAAAATTAATACTAATTTGATATCTTTTAAATACATTTTTAATAGTATTAATTTTGTCTTTTAAATAAGTTTTTATTTTATAAAGAAAATATTTATTTCAACTGCATAAAATTGGTAGGAAATTGATGCAAAAACTTTTTTTTGTATATGTGTGTGTGTGTTTATGTATTTTTTTGTGTTTTTTTTGCGTTCACATATCATATTTTAATGGCGGGAATGGACTATCTTGGCTTTACACTCTTAGCACAACTTTGGTTTGCTTCAAACGTAATGCGATCATGATCGCGATCACTGCGTGTACGTGTTGATCGACGATTGTCCACACACTGTAGATCAAAAGCTTAAGCGTCATAGTGCTCTTTAAACATTCGTTGAGGGCAGTCATTATGTCTCTGTCGAAAGAGGTTTTGTGTGCAATTGCAGTGGGGCAAAAAGAAAATTAACGAAATGAAAAAAAGTGTATTTGGATAAAAGAGTGGCATAAGACACGTGACACATATTCTCACCAAATTATGTTGAATGAGCTAAATGTTTGCGCACCAGATGATTATAGAAACTTTCTTCGGATGGATAGCTCTGTATACGGGGAGTTATTATCCTAAGTCAGTCCTCTAATAAAAAAAAAGATACACACTTTCGTGTCGAGGAGAGATTGTCAATTACTTTGCGATGCTATTATTGGCACTTTGAAACACAATATTGTGGTAAGTAAAACAAATTTTGTAATTTAATATAATTTTATTAACAAATGTATAAAAATAAAAATTGATCAAAAGTAACTCAATATTGGAAAAAATAAATAACCAAATTAAAGACAAAATGAATATAAAATAAGATAATGCTTGAAATAGCTACCACACATAAAAAGTGTTAGAAAAAATTAAATTTAATAAAACAATATTTTATATTAGCCTAAATGTGGGGTAGCTGTATCAAAACATTACATAAACTAATATAAACTATAAACAAGCAGATATAAATAATAATATGTAAATGAAGAAATAATATGATTAAATAAAAATTAATAAAGAAAGAATAAAAATTAATATTTCATATTCTGAAAAACAAAATGAAAGCAAAGAAATAACAAATTGAAGCGAAAAGAAAAAAACTATAAAATTTACAAAACAAAATTTAAAATTAATAATATCATATAAATGAATAAAATATGAAATTAAATTTAGAATAAGTAACAATTTATGTTTAAATTAAGTAGTTAATTACTTATTAAAAGCACTTAAAGTGAATGGACGCTGGGTGAGGTCAACGTACGAAACTATTACCTCCTCATCATTAATATTAATGAGATCGTTTGAATTTTCGAGCATTGCTGTGGAGAAGTCCATTTGGCTTCTGCTATTGTCATTGGTGGCTTGTCAACATCAATGTCGTCCTCAAATTTTGTAGTTGCTTTTTTAAATATATAATCTCATTAATTAAGCGGCTTGCAATTATGGCCTGAGTAGCATCCATTTTGTTGACTTTTGACAATTTCTTTGATTTATTCAGAGGTGGTGAGTCAGTGCCTTCAGTCTTCAAAAAAAAAAATATTTAATGCCATAATTAAATTGCATTAATTTTCAATCATTATTATTTCTTTTATTTTAGCTACCTAAAAATGCAGAGGAATGGAGGAGGACTGCGGAATGGAATTTTCCGAATTGTGTTGGCTCAGTTGATGGCAAACACAAAATAACAAAGCCTCACAACTCTGGCGTTTTGAAATTGCCTGAGCCAAGTCCTTTGCCCGGAAGTAATCGCACTTTGCCATATGTATTTATTGGAGACGATGCTTTTCAGCTGACGGAAAACTTCTTGAAGCCATTTTTAAACATAGGCCTGCACAATGAAGAGCGCATTTTTAATTACCGTCTCAGCAGGGCGCGCAGAGTTGTTGAAAATGCATTTGGAATATTGTCGGCCAGGTTTGGAATTTTCCAACGCCCAGTAAAATTAAGTGTGGACAAGGTGCAAACTATTGTTTTAGCATGTAGTCATTTACACAATTTTGTACGTAAAAAAATTGTCCAAGTTGCTCTGCACTTCACGATTTTCGTATTGAGGAAATTCAAATTGGAAATGCGATGGCGAGTCTGCAGCTGTATCTCACAATTTGTGTTGCCAAAACAATACGCATACTTATAGTGAGGTATTTTTAAATACATTTATGAAAACATTCCTTTTTAATTTGAATACAGTTTATTTTGTTGATGTATTTGCTAATGTACATATAAACGTCTAATATTAATAATTTGAATAAGTCTACAGTAAAATACAGCTACCTGACGGACCTTCATTGTAGACTTACAAAAATTATGAGATACAGCATAAAAAATTGTCTATCAACTTTTAAATATAATATTTGAACATTACATGAAATGATCCAAAAGTCAATTATATCTTTTCATTTCACTGAAAGAAAATTATTCTATGTGTCATTAATATTTTTGCAAAAGCGTTACACATTTAGTAACACATTTTTTATACCATTTGCAACGCCTAAATAAATTGATATTTTAAATATTGATATTTGTTTCTCGCCTAAAATCCGACCGAAGCGAATTGATAGGATAGTACTCCTTATATTTTTTTAATAACATCTCCAGCTGCTGCTCCTTTAGAAGTACTTCTTCGCCTTAACATCCCATAAGGATGTGCAGGATCGAGAATGTTCAATGAACTCCAATATACATTTTTTTTCGGCGAACATCTTCTTCGTTATAAGTCACTTTTGCTACTAAATCACACGTAAAAGGAATTCGCAAAAAAGTACACCCACGATTAAGTTCAAAATAAACAAAAATGTACAAAAACAATTGACAGTCCTGATGCATAAAGAAGAATAAAACATAATAAGAACAAACGTACAGTGGCCACAAGCAAACAATGTCGCTCATTGCGTTTTATATTTCACAAAATTGAATATCGAGTAGCCATATTTAAACAAAGTATAAAGAGTTACTTATTAAATTTCTAACATTTTGTTTATTTGATATTCATAATATTAAATAATAAAAAATTAAAGTACTTTATATAAATGCAATTAATTGTATTATGTAAATAAATATAAGCAAATAAAATACATATACAAGCATACGCTTTTATTTATCTATATATATAAAAGATTTTGTCCTCGCTGGCGATTGGCGATTGGCAATCAACGCAGGGCCCAAACCATAAGAGCTAGATGGCTGAAATTTTCACAGTAGCTTAGGCATGTACCGAAAGTGAGCACTAAGACCGGATTTTGGAAAATTCGGAAATGGGAGTCAAGGTTGTATGGGCGAAAGTTGAGTTCTTAAGCGATTTGCTTCAAACTCATTTTCAAAGATCTCTATATGAAAATTCATTTAAGACTGCATATCAATTTTCCGGAAAAATTCACCCCCCTGGGTGGAAAGTGGGTGGTAAATAGGGCGAAAGTTGAGTTTTCATGCGATTTGCTTCAAACTCATTTTCAAAGATCTATAAGAAAATTCATTTAAAACTGCATACCAATTTTCAGGAAAAATCACATTCCCGGGTGGTGAGTGGGTGGTTAAAAGGCCAAAGTTGAGTTCATTTGCGATTTCTTCCTAACTCATTTGCAAAGATCAATATGAAAATTCATTTAAGACTACATACCAATTTTCCGGAAAATTCGCATTCCGGGTGGAAAGTGGGTGGTAAAAAAGGCCAAAGTTCAGTTTTTCATTTTCAAAGATCTATATGAAAATTCATTTGAAACTGCATAACAATTTTCTGGAAAATTCACATTCCCGTGTGGAAAGTGAATGGTGAAAAGGCGAAAGTTAAGTTCTTATGCGATTTGCTTCAAACTCATTTTCAAAGATCTATATGAAAATTCATTTAAAACTGCATACCAATTTTCCGGAAAATTCACGTTCCCGGGTGGAAAGTGGGTGGTAAAAAGGCGAAAGTTGAGTTTTTATGCGATTTGCTTCAAACTCATTCCCAAAAATTAATATGATAATTCATTTAAGACTGCATACCAATTCTCCGGAAAATTCAAATTCCCGGGTGGAAAGTGGGTGGTAAAAAGGCCAAAGTTGAGTTCTAATGCGATTTGCTTCAAACTCATTTTAAAAGATCAATATGAAAATTCATTAAAACTGCATCCCAATTTTCTGGAAAATTCACATGCCCGGGTGGAAAGTGGGTGGTAAATAGGGCGAAAGTTGAGTTGAAGGTTGAAGGAAGTTACATTTTTGTGCGAATATGATTTTATACGGGGCGTAGCACTGCACGCCGGGAAATGCTAGTATATATATAAATTAAATAAATATAATAATTATATCATATTAACACATTGCTTTCATTTACATTTATACCCACTATGCATTAACAGCATAAACCAAAACATAAACAAAACGGACAACAACAATTTCACTGCACTTACTCAAATAAAAATAAGAGCAATGACAATCTGCGGTAGCCATCAGCAGAGCGTACAATAAAACAACCACCAAAGATGCAAGTGAGCGTAAATTGCCAACAACAATGCTTCGTGATCGGAGAGAAATAACTAAAAATGTAGATATTTCTCTCCGATCAAGAAATGTATTGTTGAGGGAAATGCGCTTTTTTCATTTTTGTCCATTTCCCCTTTGAATCGCTTTCACATGCACAGTTTCGCTCAATTCAACGCATACAATGATGCGCGATCGCGATCATGATCGAGGCGTACGGCCCGCATGAGAGAATGCTATGCATATTGCAGTTACACTCTTTTGCTTTAGCGAGTGTGGATGAACGAAATGCAAGGAAGCAAGTACAAAACAAAAGAGCGTGATCGCGGCAGCGAACGAAACGCACATGGACGACCCATTCACGCATATTTTCGTTCAAATGCAGAAATCCATTCTGAGTCTTAAAATGTATTACATTGGTGGAGGGAGTTTCGTAATCGGGCACACCCGGCTAGAGCATTCTTCCTTGTTTTATATAAAAGACAATTGACAGAGATTGCAATCATTTGTTGCATACTGCTAGGGCTATCCACCAGCAGCACCATATCGTCTGCATACATTAAGGCCTTAATGCGCTCCGATCCCCATTCCACTCCACCGGCAAAGAAATGGGCTCAGCAGGCATCCTTGTTTTATTTAATTCTTTATTTGTTTAACGTCGGCTAAGAAAAGTCGACAAAAAAGCGAAATCATTACAAAGTAACAAACAAGTAAGAATGCTCTAGTCGAGTGTGCCCGACTACGAAACTCCCTGCTCCCAACTTGCATTTCAAGCAGTTCAGCGGATACACAAGCAAGCAGCGCACTTAACGTGTCCAGTTCCTGTCAAACTGTTGTTTCTGCCTGTTCAGACGGGGGTAATAGATTCTTCCATAACTTTGGTGTGATTTATCCGATCGTAATGAAATTTATGCAACCAGTCAACATTGATTAAACATACATGTGTACCAAAAATCAAAGCTGTGTCTTTAAAATTGTGACTGTGGGAGTTTTTTGCAATTTGGAACCTGCATGCCAAGCTTGGTGTCTCTAGCTCTTATAGTCTCTGAGATCATACAGACGGACGGACAGACAGACAGACATGGCCACATCGACTCGACTGTTGATGCTGATCAAGAATATATATACTTTATATAGTCGGAAATGCCTCCTTCTGCCTGTTACACACATTTGCAGTACTTTATAGCTCCCATTCTCCCATTTTTCATGGGAACGGGAGTAAAAATGTAATTGACAAAACAAGGATTACAAAAATTACAAAACAAGTCTGCACTCATGACCCGTTAGAAAAGTTTTCTATACGGCTCTATCCATAATCTCTCTCTCCCGCGCTTTCATTAAATTAAACACAACAACAAACGTTTGTGCAATTGCACTGTTTTGTTTTTGTGTTTTTACTCTCGCTAAGTCTCTCAACGCGCTCTATCCATAAACTCTCTCTCCCGCGCTTTCGTTAATTTTGGTGGTGGCTGTGGTTTAGTTTGCTCTTTTCCCTCTCTAAACCTATTCCGTTGTACTTTCGGTCGTCGCGCTCGCGCTGTTGTTGTTTTTTGTGTTTAGTGTTTTCTTTTAGTGTTGTTGTTGTTGTGTGTAAGTAACTAACAGCAGTACTTGCGATTAACGCTAGTGTGCCTATTTTTTTTATTTTTTATTTTTTTTTTCCTTTTTTTGTTTGCGTCTAATTTAATTATTTTCTCAGTGCCTTTATTTTTTTTACGTTTATTCTTTTATAATCAATTTAAGTAGCTATGCCTTTTTAAAAATGCATGTCTGCTACAATAAAAATTGCCAGGTTCGAGCAAACGTGAAGATGGGTTTTGTTTGTTGCTGGCTGTGTGATAATGTCTCACACGAAAAATGTGCTGGCCTTAACGGCCGTATTATTGACCTGACTGAGTCCAAATCAGGCTTAAAATGGACATGTGAATCTTGTAGGGATATTGAAAGGGATTTGATGGGATTCATGAGGCAGACTAAGATGGGCTTTGGAGATATTTTCGGGCGGTTTAAAAAACTGTTCGATGGTTTCTCGGCTTTGGACAGGGAATTCAAAGGTATGAAACTTTTGAATGAGTCTCCAAAGCGTAAAAAGGCCAATCTTAGGTTGTCAATTGGCCCTAATGAACTTTCTGTCCCAACACATTTGTCCATACCATCCGCTCCATCATTAATACATTTTTCATCCCCATCTCCTCACACCACTGTCAGTATGAACGAAAACAAAGACTTACCCATGGATGTTGTTCATACTGAAACCGAAGAGATTTCTGATCCGGGGTGTAGTAGTATGACTGCTAACATATCTGCGGGATCAAATAGTCTATCAATCGAGGCTGTAGCTTCACCTGAAGTTACTGCTGCGGTTGATTATAAGACTCTTGTAGGTGTTCCACCAAAAAAACAAATTTTTGTTTCTAGGCTTGCCCCTGGTACCACATCTGATGATGTCAAGGCCTCTATTCAGGCCAAATATCAAGCCAATATTACGGTGGAAAAATTCAAATTTTCATATATTCGGGAAATTTTTTCATTTAAAATAAGTGTTCCTGCCGAACATTTCAATAAAATTTGTTGCAAAGAGTTTTGGCCTGACCACTTAATTATAGAAGAATATACTGCAAAAAAGAAAAATTCGGATCCCGGTTGCACTTCCTTCATTACCTGGTAGTAGTAGTAGAACTAACACTCAACCTCAGGTAGTTTCTGATAGCACAAAAAACTAAAATCCTCCCTCTCACTAGGCTATCAGAATGTAAGAGGTATTTGTACTAAACTTACTAATCTTTATTTAAATAGTCTTTCCTTTAATTTTAATGTCATTGCCTTTTCCGAAACTTGGTTAAGGCCTGATATTCTTAACTCTGAAATTTTCATAAGCAAATTCTCCATCTATCGAAAAGATCGCCCACTTCGTCGAGGTGGCGGTGTACTTATCGCTGTTAATGCTGATTTAGCTTCTGAATTAGTAGTGACCGATAATTCGATAGATATTGAATTTGTTGCTATTAAATTGTGTATTTGTGGTGGATCGCTGTTTATTACTTGTTCTTACATTCCTCCTTCTTCTGATAATTCTGTTTATTTAGATCATTCTTCTGCTATTAATTCTGTTTTATCTATGCTTTCCGATCGCGACTTTTTTGAAGTTCTTGATGATTTCAATATTACTGGAACTACATGGATTTCTAGTTCCAATACTAATGTTTTGACTGCCACGGGTCAAAATGATTTTCTGGACAATTTATTTGGGATGTCATTGTGTCAAATCAATAATATTCCGAATTCTTTGAACAGATTTCTTGATTTGATTTTTGCTTTAGATCCCTCTTTCTTATCTATCTCCCGTACAGAACCTATATCCTATCCTGAAGATCCTTATCATCCAACTTTGGAGGTGCTGATGGATTTGCCATCCCGGGTGTTAAGTCCTTGTAACAACCCTACGGGTCGAGTTCGCCTTTTTCGGAAAACCGATTTTCATAAACTGTCTCAGCTTTTATCGCAGACTGATTAGTCTCAGCTATATAGGTGCAGAGACATGGATTGTGCAATTTCGATTTTTATGCAACTTTAAACTCTTTACTTGACATATGTGTCTCAATGTGTAATCCACGTAGGTCTAACAAACCTGTTTGGCTTACACGGGATTTAACATACTTGAAAAATAGAAAGACAAAAAAAAATTCAAGAAAACTGGCTCCTCTTTTGAATTCTCACAATTTCTGATTGCTCGATCCAGCTTCTCTGCCCTGATTACCTTAGAATATGTAGGCTGCAGTTTCAACAGGACCCTAAACAGTTTTATACCTTCGTTAATGCGAAGCGTAATTCATCAGCACTTCCATCAACCGTATATTTTGAAAAAATGAATGCAGACACAAATCAGGCTATCGCCGATTTGTTTGCTGATTTTTTTCAAACGACTTATAGTTCTTATACTAACCAATTAGATTTGTCTTATCCTTATCATGTAAATGTCTCTAATTGCATTTTTAAACCTTTGATCACAGAAGGTTCGCTAATGAGCGATCTAAAAGCCATTAAACCCGTATTTTCACCGGCGCCTGATGGAATACCAGTCTGTATACTTAAGTACTGTGCTGAAGGTCTTTTGAGACCCCTTTATAGCTTATTTAATCTTTCCGTGGAGTTGTGCACTTTTCCAATGATTTGGAAAGAATCATTCATAATTCCTCTCCTCAAAAAAGGAAACAAGTCTAAAACCTTAGAGGTATCTCTAAATTGTCCGCCATCCTTCACATTTTTGAGAAATTAATAACTTCTCGATTTTTGTAGATCTATTGTTTCACCCAGCCAGCATGGGTTTGTGAAATATAGATCTACTACCACTAACTTATTGGAATTCACCTCTTTTGCTATAAGGGGCTTTCAAAATAAAATGCAAACAGATGTCATTTACACTGATTTCAGTAAAGCTTTTGACTCAGTTAATCATTCCCTTTTAATTCATAAGCTTAATCTTTTTGGATTACCAAATAACTTAATTCTTTGGATCTCTAGTTATCTAAATTTAAGAACCCAAAAAGTTCATTTTAAAGGCTTAGCTTCTAAGTCTGTTCAAGTTACTTCTGGAGTACCACAAGGAAGCCATCTCGGTCCTTTACTATTTACTCTTTTTATTAATGACTTGCCTTCTGTAATAAATCACTCTCGGGTACTAATGTACGCCGACGATGTAAAGCTCTGTTTGTCTGCTAATAACTCTCTATCTGGTCAGAATTTGCAAACTGATCTTGATAGTTTTCAAACTTGGTGTCGAGTAAATTTATTAAATCTTAATTGCAGTAAGTGTAACGTAATGTCCTTTTATAAGCGAATACCATATTTTAATAACTATATTCTTAATGGTAAACCACTTGAACGTATTGAGTCGGTTGTTGATTTGGGTATTCTTTTACATCCCAAGCTTAAGTTTGACAAGCATATTTTATCGATGACTAATCGTGCCTATGGAGTCCTTGGTTTCATGAAGCGTTGGTCAAAGGAATTTGACGATCCTACGTTACAAAAACTCTTTATACCTCACTTGTTCGACCAATTCTGGAATATGGATCTTGTATATGGTGTCCCCAGTACAAGATTCATCAGGACAGAATAGAGTCTATACAAAAACAATTTCTTCTTTGCCTTCCGGGGCTTTAATTGGAATCCTAACATTCGCATGCCTCCGTAGTAGACTCTTACTTATAAATCTCGCCTCTCTTTCTGATCGTAGAACCATACCATGCATGGTATAATATTTTTACATAAACTAATTAACGGCGAAATTGATTCTTCTCAATTAATCAGCCAAATTAGTTTTGCTATTCCTACTAGAAGTACAAGAAACTTTCTCCCTCTTTCTCTGCAAACCTGCAGTACTAACTACGCTATTCATAACCCTTTTCGTATTTTATGTTCTGATTATAACAATCTTTTTCATGTTATAAGTAATGCTACATCTATTCCTACACTTAGAACTTCACTCCTTTCTCACCTATCTAATTTGTAGGTATTGTATTTCATATTTTTGTATTTTTTTTGCCTGTATTTATTTGTTTGTATCTTTAGTGTATTTCTTAAATACTAACTTCTTGATCTGATTGCGTTTTTTCTGGGTTTTCCCCAATCCAGGCAACTAATGTTGGATCAATTTTTTTGAGGTTTATTACCCAGATATATTTTTTTATTTTTTTTATTTTAAGCTTTTTTTTAATTTTAAATTTTTTAAATTTAATTAATAATTTTAATAATAATTTTATTAATAATCTTAATAATAATTTTTATTTCATTTTTGTAAATTTTAACTTTTTCTGTGTCGCCTGTTATTAGTCGACATTAAACTAAATTAAATAAATAAAAATAAATAAATAAAAAAAGCCACCACGTAAGCACTCTTCCTACAGACCGATATGCCTCCTAGACACTGTCGGAAAACTTTTGGAAAGAGTCATATGCGAGCGAATGGACTCATACCTCGAAGGCGCTGGTTGCATCTCAAACAACCAGTTTGGCTTTAGAAGTGGTCGTTCAACAGAAGATGAGATAATGGCCGCCGTCAATACAGCTAGGGAAGCTATAGCTGGCTCACGGTGGAAAGGAGGCAGCAAAGAATATTGTCTAATGGTTACACTTGACATTCAAAATTCCTTCAATTCTGTGAATTGGCCATGCATCATCAGCGTTCTACAAAATTTTGAAGTACCAGAATACCTTATTCGTATAATAAGCAAATACCTGTCCAATAGATGATTGCTCTACGATTCGGACGAAGGCACAAAAAATATCACAGCGTCACGGGCGGGATCCCACAAGGCTCAGTACTTGGTCCTATACGTTGGAACTCTATGTACAATGGCATCCTAAAACTTTCGGCTTCAGCTGGAGTCAAAATCGTAGGATTCGCAGATGACGTAGCAATTGTGGGAGTGGCCAAACACTTGACAGAGGTGGAGTCTATCTGCAATAGAACGATTGAAATGGCGCAAACATGGCTATCTACAATGGGGCTGTCACTAGCAGGTCACAAAACAGAGGTGGTTCTCATTAGCAGCCGTAAGATCGTGGAAACTGCTACCATCGACGGGCAATAGAATTCAACCTGCAAAATTTGGAGACTCTAGCTAAAGGGGTGTGGCAGATACAGACTTTTCTCATTTGCGGGGGCGGGGGTGGGCGTGGCCAAAATTTTTTTAATTGTTATCAATCAAGGATGTAATAAGTAGCCCTTGTGCTAAATTTGGTTACTGTAGCTATAAAACTGTGGAAGATATAGGTTTTTGCGGTTTGTGGGGGAACGGGTGGGGGTGGGTGGGAGATCTTGACACTTTGTCTGCATATCGTATATACCAACATATATATATTGCTCTAGCTTCAAAGCTGTGGAAAAAAACTGCGTTCATACAGACGGACGGACGGACGGACGGACATTTCACAAACCTAATATACTCTTTTTTCTTTTATTTCAAAAAAATTGAAAAAAGAGTATAAAAATAATTGTCCAATCGAGCAAAGTTTGGTTCTCCCAAACCTGTAGAACGGGCCCAACCAAATTTGAATTGAATGCAAAACTTGAAAAATTTAAGCAAAAATACAATTGCCACGCCCACTTCTGAATCCGTAAAGAGGTTAAAAAAAAATATATCGCAGTCGGGTGTATCCGACTGCAACGTTCCTACTTGTTTAATATATCTTTATGACAAATTTCGCAAGGCCCAACCCAAAAGAGCTAGAATGCTGTAACTTTCACAATAGCTTGAATTTTGAAAATCGATTGGAAAATGTGAAAAATTCGCGGAGAACCGTTGTATTCAACTCTTTTTTACCCGGCTGGGTGGAAAGTGGATGGTAAACAGGGCGAACGGTGAGATTTTGAGCGATTTGCTTCAAACTCATTTTCAAAGATCAATAGAAAAACTCATTAATGACTGCATACCAATTTTTGCAAAATTCACTTCCCTGTATGGAAAATGTATGGGCGAAAGTTAAATGTTTGTGAGATTTGCTTCAGACTCAATTTGCAACCTAGACTCGACACGTAATTACTAATACAAAAATCAGTCTGAAAATTCGTAAAATTGGCGGAAATATTATATTTGGGATCAGCATCAACAGCCAAGTCATGTCCGTTTGTCCGTCTGTTTATATGCGTTTTTCAAGACTTTGTTCTAAAGTTATCTTCATGAAGCTTGGCACGGATGCTTCTTATTGCAAGTAGCACCTATAGTTGAATTGGCCAGATCGGACCACTAATAAAATAAGTTTCTGTTACAAAAACTTTTTTGCTTTTATTATAATATATATGTATATATATATAAATATATTTTTATTTTTAAGTTTTAATAATGTTTTTGATAGACATGAATTTATCATATAAAATAACTAGCATATACAAACGACTTCGCTCGCTATTCCAAATCTGTGAGCTTTATCACACTTCACCGACCGTGCGTATACACTTTCCTCCTGACCCACACGAGCGATTTTTTAGACAGAACTCGAAATCTGTGTTTGAAGTAAAAATGAAAACGGGAAGAATTATCGATCTCGTTCCGCCCGTCGCCGGTGCTAATTTTGGGAACATGCCGTAATCCCGCTCGCCTCCACTTGTTTAGATTCTTTCCCGTCCCCACCGTATGTAAGTTTTTTGCGCCCGCTTTTCACGCATTTTCAGTGCAGTGAGGGCCAAGAAAAATATTTCCAAAATTTTAAAAAATTTGTATCTAACGTTACTTATGTTTTGTGCGCTTGGCTTTTAAAATGAAATGTAAAGTTTCGCCCTATTTACCACCCACTTTCCACCCAGTGGTCTGAATTTTCCGGAAAATTGGTTTATCTTTAAAAATTAATTTGAGTCAAATCGCACAAAACCTCATCTTTTTCTCTGTACACCACCTGCTTTCCACGCAGGGAATTATAATTTTTTTTCCGGAAAATTGTTTATGATGTTTTTAATGAATTTTGATATAGATCATTGAAAATGAATTTGAAGCAAATCGCACATAATCTCAACCAGCCACTTTCCATCCAATGGGTGGTGCATTGAATGAAGAATTTTTATATATTTTTAAACGTAAAATTAATGCAAAATCAGTTTGTTCTATGCAGCTCAAATTTAATGTGGAGCGTAAATACAAAAACAAACAACACTTTTGCCGTTGATGTGAATATATTGTGTGTATGTATTTGAGCCTAGCACAAATACATTTGTTTTAAACTTCAACTGAAAAACTCTAAATCTTATTTCGTTTGATACCGAAAATTTTTTGAAAATCGAACAAAACTAAGTTTAAATTCATAGAATGCTTCGGTACCGTTTCGTTTCGAGCAACAAGGCAAACAAAACCAAGTAGTAGATCTAGTGGGCAAATCCAAATGTTGACAAATTAAAAACGAATATGGGAGTACAAGTAAGTTATCCAAACTACCGTAAAACTTGTAAGCATCAGAGTACCTTGTCGGTATTGTCGGTATTGTTTGTATTTCAATCGTTTGACATTTGTTCAAAATAAAAATTCAAAATGTTCCTTTGATCAACATTTGTTGTTATATCTGTGTGTTAGTGAAAATGGACGTTACTAGTGGACATGCAACTGCAGAAGGTGTAAGTATTCGAATAAAAAATAAAAAATAATATATTAATAAAATTAATAGCAGTACGAAAATATCAAGACCAACAATGGCCACTTTCCGCTTCTGTTCAAGGTTAGCTCCAGGCTGTTAAGGATTCCAGCCAGTAGTGCTGGATCGGAGTGGGCTTTCTCTCAGGCAAGATTATTAATTTCTGAGAAGAGAAGTCCGATTGCCTCTAACAGCAATATGGTCAACGAAATAATGTTTTTGAATTTTAATTAAAAAAGAAATGAGAATGTTAATATTGCAGCCCTGTATACGCCCCCATCGTAAGCCAGCTGATCGACTTGCCCAGCTGGCGGTGTTCTGGCAGCATGGCAATGGAAGATGCCTACTAGGGATACCATTTAAAAAAAAACGCGCCATAAACTCTACCTCAATGGTGGTGTGGAAACACTATGTTAGTGTGTCTTCAATTTAAGCTATTTATATATTTACTGTATTTTTAAATGTCTATGTATATGTAAGATGAAGAATTAATTAATACACTGAAATACTATTTTTACAAATTTAGTCTGATCTAAATCTAATCTGCAAGGGTATTTAATCTTCGGCGTGCCGAAGAAAGCTTTTCTTTCTTGTTCTTACTCTAAACTGACATTTCTGTAAATGCTGTTGCGTGGCGCCATCTATATTTCGAAAGCACAATAAAAATATTGATAAAGCCAACTATTATTGCTTTGATTTTTTTATCGTAAATTGATTTTTCTAATATCGTAAGTGCATAGTTTCGTGGCGCCATCTATTGTTCATGTGAAAAGATAGGACTCCACAGGCTTTAAGTTGGAATGTGTCTTGGGAACAAAGTTTTACTTGTCAAAAATTCAAATTTGAAATTAAACGGAATGACATAAGCAAAAAGTCAGTATACCGACTCGGTATTCAAATATTTCATGTATTCTATTGTACCGAATTGATATTCCAGCAGGCTTGTACTGACCGGTATTCGAATATCAAACAAGTACCAAGTACTAGCAAATGTGAGCACAATGCTTACTTTGTTACATTCGGTAAAACGAGAAATTTCAAATATCGGTACAACAAAGTCTATGAATGCCTCGTTTGACGTTTCAAATGTATTTGTGCTAGGCTCTAGTATGTATGTGAACGAATAAAGAGTGCAAATCATAAACAGAGAGTGCATGCCTTTTCTGACGCGCCGCCGCCGAATCAAGTAAATGTCAGCGCGGCGGCGGCGTTCGGCGTCATAACTTTTTGTACAAATTTAAAAAACAAATTAAAAAATTTTGGAAATTTTTTCTATAAAGTGGCCAAATAATCGTTTCAAATAATCGATTATTCGTTGAGATTGTCTCATCTCCCATCTCCCTATGTCCTATCACTAGAACATTTAACAGCAGTTCAAGTGTTGTTTACTTGCTTTGAACTTTAGTGCGTAAATAATTTCATAAAGTAAGTTTCACAATATTAAAACAAGTAAGAACGTTGCAGTCGGATGCACCCGACTGCGATATACTCTTTTTTAGCCTCTTTGCGGAGTCAAAAGTGGGCCCGTTGTACAGGTTTGGGAGAAACAAACATTGCTCGATTTCAAGGGCGGGGGTGGGCATGGCAAAATTATTTTTATACAATCTATTTAATAGGACAATGGAAATCAACCTGCAAAATTTGGTGACTCTAGCTAAAGGGGTGTGGGAGATACAGACTTTGCTCATTTGTGGGGGTGGGGGTGCGCGTGGGCAACATTTTTTTATTCAGATCAATCAAGGATGTGATGCGGTTTATTGGGGAAAGGGTGGGGGTGGGGGGGGAGACCAACCTGTATACTAAGTTTGGTTGCTCTAGCTTCAAAACTGTGGAAAAAACCTGCGTTCATACGGACAGACGGACGAATGGGCGGACATTTCACAAACCCATCATACTCTTTTTTCATTTTTTTTTTTCAAAAATTAATAAAACAGTATAAACAAGAAAGAATGCTATAGTCGAGTGTGCCCGACTACTAGACTCCCTGCTCCCAACTTGCATTTCAAGCAGTTCAGCGGCAAAACAAGCAAGCAGTGCACTTATCTTGTAAAGTGCCTGTTAAACTGTTGTTTCTGCCAGCTGAGACGGGGGTAATAGATTCTTCTATAGCTTTGGTGCTATTTATCCGATCGTGTTGAAATTTACACAGCTGATCAACATTGATACAACATACTTATATATGTAAAAAAAATCAAAGCTATATTATTGTGGCTGTGGGAGTTTTTTGCGATTTGCCGGGGTGCTGGGGGGTGCATCTGAAATTTGAAATAAACTTGATCTGCGTATGGTATACAGGAACCAACATGCCAAGTTTGGTGTCTGTAGCTCTTGTAGTCTCCGAAATCTGTGTGTTCATACGGACAGACGAACAGACAGACGGACATGGCTAATTCGTCTCGGCTGTTGATCCTGATCAAGAATTTATATAGTTTATATGGTCGGAAATGCCTCCTTCTGCTTGTTACACACATTTGCAGTACTTTATAACTCCCTTTTTCCCATTTTTAATGGGAACAGGGAGTAAAAAGAAGACGGCTTCCAAGACGTGAACAGGCAACGTATAACTGATTCTAGATTTATCCCACAGACTTCCAGTGATTGGCCTTGCGATTTATTAATTGTTATCGCAAAAGCCAATTGTAATGGATACTGAATCCGCTTGAATTGGAATGGAAGATCTGTTGGAACAATCGGAATTCGTGGGACAAGGCTTTCTTCTCCTTTATATTTTCCCTTGATGATTGTCGCTTGAATCACATTGTTAATCAGTTTCTTGACAGACAACCGCGATCCGTTGCACAATTTCGGATGAATAAGATTTCTCAACATGATTACGATCGTTGCATCGTGCGTCGCTTCGATGCGCATTTTGTCGTTAATTTCAAGAACGAAATTTGAAGTTGTCATGTGAACTCTGTGTAAAATGTCGTCAGCCATCTCGCCCTTATATTTGTTTTACAATACGGTCGGGCTCGAAGGATGACATTAAATTATTTAAATTAATTTCCTGATTTCAAAACAATATTTATTTAGGTTGACTATTTTTTGAAAGGCTACTATAATTAAAACATTATCAAATTTCTTTTTTTCAATTTCCCGACTTCTGCCGTATGGTTTCCAAAATATTTTTTGTTTTATTAAATTCTGCTGGCAATTATGAGCAACTTAAACAAATTTGAGCCAAATCGGCCCAGCCGTTATCAAGTACTAACATTTCACATTTTTAACATCATTTTTATATACATATAAAGATAAATACAAAGTAAAAAACAATGTTTAAAATAAAAGCGACTATGGTTTTTGTTTAAAACTTTTATGGAGTTAAATTCGAATTTAATTCCAAAATAGTTTATTATTAAAACCTAGCTGATATTAATTTTAAACCAAATTGGAATACAAAAATATTCCTCTCTCAGTTTCAGTATATTTTGGTTTAAAAATGAAACCAAAATGGGATTGAAAAAATATTACTCGCAATTTAGGATTTTTAGCTTAAAAATTAAACCAAAATTGGAGAAGATAATTATTTCTCTTTTATTTCCTATTAATTTAGCTTCTAATCAAATCTAGATTGCTTTGCAAAGCTTAGTTGTAGATTGCTAGCTCCTGAAACACGAAGTCCCACTATCGAGTCCCAGTCCGGATGACATGAACATTAAAGATCTTGACACTTTGTCTGCCTATGATAAATACCAAGGTGCAAACCAAGTTTGGTTGCTGTAGCTTAAAAACTGAGGAAAAAAACTGCACTCATACAGATAGATGGACGGACAGACGGACATTTCATTAACCCAATATATTCGTTTTTCTTTTCTTACAAAAAAAAAGTAAGAACGTTGCAGTCGGATGGACCCGACTGCGATATACTCTTTTTTTCGCCTCTTTGCGGAGTCAGAAATGGGCGTGGCAATTGTATTTTTGCTCAAATCTTTCAAGTTTTGCCATCAATTTAAGTTTGGTTGGGCCCGTTGTACAGGTTTGGGAGAAACAAACATTGCTCGATTGCAAGGGTGAAGGTGGGCGTGGCAAAAAATTTTTTTATCTAATCTATTAAATATGACAATAGAATTCAACCTGCACAATTTGAGGACTCTAGCTAAAGGTGTGGGGGAGATACAGACTTTGCTTATTTGTGGGGGCGGAGGTGGGCGTGGCCAAATTTTTTTTAGTCAGATCAATGTTATTAATATTTATTCTACACGAGCGCCGACTAAGATATGAACTAAATCTACGGTCAAACAAAATATTTGGCGTAAAATCGGGCTCCAGCTGTTTGTGCTTAATGTATGAGTTTGGCCAAACTGTTGTTTGTCGGTCACATGTATCGCAAAACCCATGGAAAATGTAGAAGAACTAATTTTGCACAAAATCGGCTAGGAAGGCAAATACTTTGCGCAGTGGTCACACGCTTGCTATGAAATTGTTTTCAGCAAAATTATAGCCAAATAACTTTGATTGGCGATACAATTTTTTTTAACAAGATGGTAGCCAAATTAGTAGAAAAGTTTTAGTAAGCTGTTCAGTATATTTATTATTTTTTAAAAACGTTTTGATCCTGAGCTTTGCTGCTGCATCAATGTATGCGCTAAATGCTCTTGAAAAGGAGGAGCAAATCAAGCAAAGCAGGAAGAAGCCAAGAAATATTTGGATGAGCCCATGGGTGCAACGTCGAGACACTGATGGTTTTTGTCTTAAACTATTGAACGAATTCGGCTTGGAAAGTCCCTCATCATATAAAAATTTCCTGCGAATGGGTGCATCCGATTTTGAGCATTTGGTAAGTTTTAGATTGTTGCTGTTTCTTCACATTGCTTTTATACATTTACATTTTTAGTTGGGTCTTGTTGGGCCAAAAATTACAAAAAAGAACACATTAATGCGTTCCGCTATCTCGGCAGCTACCCGGCTCATTTTAACGCTACGGTTTTTAGCCACAGGAGACAGTTTCAGATCCCTGCAGTACATATTTCGCATCCCACACAACACAATAAGCATTATTATGCCGGTAGTATGCTGTATGCTATAGATTGCTAATTTGCAAACTAGTTATACTCTTTTTTCAATTTTTTTGAAAAAAAGAGTATATTGGGTTTGTGAAATATCCGTCCGTCCGTCCGTCTGTCTGTCCGTCTGTCCGTCTGTATGAACGCAGTTTTTTACCACAGCTTTAGAGCTAGAGCAACCAAACTTGGTATAAATGTTGATATATACCATAGGCAGACAAAGTGTCAAGATCTCCCCCCACCCCGTCCCCAACAAACCGCAAAAACCTATATCCTCCACAGTTTTACAGCTAGAGTAACCAAATTTAGCACAATGGCTACTAATCACTTCCTTGATTGATCTGACAAAAAAAATTTTTACTACGCCCACCTCTGCCCCCACCAATAAGCAGTGTGTATATCCCACACCCCTTTAGCTATACTCAGCAAATTTTGCAGGTTGAGTTCTGTTGCCCTATTAAATAGATTGGATAAAAATTATTTTACCACGCCCACCCCCGCCCTTGCAATCGAGCAATGTTTGTTTCTCCCAAACCTGTACAACGGGCCCAACCAAATTTAAATTAATGGCAAAACTTAAAAAAATTAATCAGAAATACAATTGCCACGCCCACTTCTGATTCCGCAAAGAGGCTTAAAAGGAGTTGTTCGTTTTGTTTTTATTGTTATTGTTTTTTATTGCATTTTGGTTCGTAGGTTGGTTCATTACAGCGACCTTCGAAAGTATCGTGGATGGATGCCCATGCGCTGTTGTTATACTCTTTTTTTAATTTTTTTGAAAAAAGAAAATGAAAAAAGAGTATATTGGGTTTGTGAAATGTCCGTATGTCCGTCTGTATGAACGCAGTTTTTTTCCACAGTTTTGAAGCTAGAGCAACCAAACTGGGTGTACATGTTGATCTATACCATAGTCAGACAAAGTGTCAAGATCTCCCCCCACTCATACCACTTCCCCAACAAACCGCAAAAACCTATATCTTCCACAGTTTTATAGCAGGAGTAACCAAATTTTGCACAAGGGCTACTAAACAATTTCTTGATTGATCTGTCTAGAAAAATTTGACCACGCCCTCCTCTGCCCCCAAAAATAAGCAAAGTCTTTATCTCCCACAACCCTTCAGCAAGAGTCCCCAAACTTTGCAGGTTGACTTCTATTGTCCTATTAAATAGATTGCATAAAAATAATTTTGCCACGCCCACTGTTTGTTTCTCCCAAGCCTGTACAGCGGGCCCAACCAAACTTAAGTTGATGGAACAACTTGAAAGATTTGAGCAAAAATACAATTGCCACGTCCACTTCTGACTCCGCAAAGAGGCTAAAAAAGAGTATATCGCAGTCGGGTGCATCCGACTGCAACGTTCTTACTTGTTTGAACTGCGGTCTCGACTCGAGCTATAACGGTTGTTTTTACTCCCTGTTCCCATTAAAAATGGGAAAAAGGGAGTTATAAAGTACTGCAAATGTGTGTAACAGGCAGAAGGAGGCATTTCCGACTATATAAACTATATATATTCTTGATCAGGATCAACAGCCAAGACGAATTAGCCATGTCCGTCTGTCTGTCTGTTTGTCCGTCTGTCCGTCTGTATGAACGCGTCGATCTCAGAGACTATAAGAGCTAGAGACACCAAACTTGGCATGCAGGTTCCTGTATACCATACGCAGATCAAGTTTATTTCAAATTTCGGATGCACCCCCCCGCATCCCCGCAAATCGCAAAAGACTCCCACAGCCACAATTTTAAAGATAAAGCTTTAATTTTTGGTACACATGTATGTTTAATTAATGTCTTTCGGATGTGTAAATTTCAACACGATCGGATAAATAGCACAAAAGTTATAGAAGAATCTATTACGCCCGTCTCAGTTGGCAGCAACAACAGTTTGACAAGCAGTTTACGAGTTTAGTGCACTGCTTGCTTGTGTTGTCGCTGAACTGCTTGAAATGCAAGTTGGGAGCAGGGAGTCTCGTAGTCGGGCACACTCGACTAGAGTATTCTTACTTGTTTTACTCCCTGTTCCCATTAAAAATGGGAAAAAGGGAGTTATAAAGTACTGCAAATGTGTGTAACAGACAGAAGGAGGCATTTCCGACTGTATAAACTATATATATTCTTGATCAGGATCAACAGCCGAGACGAACTAGCCATGTCCGTCTGTCTGTCTGTCTGTCTGTCTGTCTGTCCGTATGAACACACAGATCTCGGAGACTACAAGAGCTAGAGACACCAAACTTGGCATGCAGGTTCCTGTATACCATACGCAGATCAAGTTTATTTCAAATTTCGGATGCACCCCCCCGCATCCCCGCAAATCGCAAAAGACTCCCACAGCCACAATTTTAAAGATAAAGCTTTAATTTTTGGTACACATGTATGTTTAATTAATGTCTTTCGGATGTGTAAATTTCAACACGATCGGATAAATAGCACAAAAGTTATAGAAGAATCTATTACGCCCGTCTCAGTTGGCAGCAACAACAGTTTGACAAGCAGTTTACGAGTTTAGTGCACTGCTTGCTTGTGTTGTCGCTGAACTGCTTGAAATGCAAGTTGGGAGCAGGGAGTCTCGTAGTCGGGCACACTCGACTAGAGTATTCTTACTTGTTTTACTCCCTGTTCCCATTAAAAATGGGAAAAAGGGAGTTATAAAGTACTGCAAATGTGTGTAACAGACAGAAGGAGGCATTTCCGACTGTATAAACTATATATATTCTTGATCAGGATCAACAGCCGAGACGAACTAGCCATGTCCGTCTGTCTGTCTGTCTGTCTGTCTGTCTGTCCGTATGAACACACAGATCTCGGAGACTACAAGAGCTAGAGACACCAAACTTGGCATGTAGATTCCTGTATACCATACGCAGATCAAGTTTATTTCAAATTTCGGATGCATCCCCCCGCACCCCCGCAAATCGCAAAAGACTCCCACAGCCACAACTTTAAAGATAAAGCTTTAATTTTTGGTACACATGTATGTTTAATCAATGTCTTTCGGATGTGTAAATTTCAACACGATCGGATAAATAGCACCAATGTTATGGAAGAATCTATTTCCCCCGTCTCAGTAAGCAGCAACAACAGTTTGACAAGCAGTTTACGAGTTAAGTGCACTGCATGCTTGTGTTGCCGCTGAACTGCTTGAAATGCAAGTTGGGAGCAGGGAGTCTCGTAGTCGGGCACACTCGACTAGAGTATTCTGTAGTAATGTAGTAATGTAGTATGAAAAAATACAACAACAAATCAGTTTGATTTTTGTAGCTGCAGTTAAATGCAGAGAGGAAATACAAAAACAAACGGCACTTGTGAATATCAAATAAAATGGTTTCTTGTAGTTGTGTTAGTAGTAAACAGGTAATATCTCGCGGAGGCGAATTATGCCAGATGTGTGTTGTGTACCAAACCTTTCGGCATTTCAATGGCTATAACATTCATAAGTTTTATTAAAATATGTTAGACCAACTTATTATAAATTGCCAAATTGTACAAAACAAAACTTATTTAATCTGTAGTTTTTCATCTGAGTTTTAAAAGAAACAAGTAAGAACGTTGCATTCGGATGCACCCGACTGCGGTATACTCTTTTTTCGCTTTTTTGCGGAGGCAGAAGTGGGCGTGGCAATTGTATTTTTGCTCAAATCTTTCAAGTTTTGTCATTAATTTAAATTTGGTTGGGCCTGTTCTACAGGTTTGGGAGAAACAAACATTGCTTCATTGCAAAGACGCGGGTGGGCGCGGCAAAAATATTAATCTTGACACTTTGTCTGCTTATGGTATATGCCAACATATATACCAAGTTTGGTTGCTCTAGCTTCAAAACTGTGGAAAAAGCTGCGTTTATAAAGACAGACGGACAGATGGACATTTCACAAGCCCAATATACTGTTTTTTCTTTCTTTTTTCAAAAAAATTAAAAAAAAGTGTTCAAAAAACTGTCAAGGTAAGCTTAAAAGCTCTTAAAAATTCCTTTCCAATGAAATGTTGAACGTGTCAGTCGCTTTTTTGGTTTAGAAACTGTTGGCGTGTCAATTCTAGCTGTTTTTAGCGATTTTTAGGTTTTTCCGTTAAACTAGGGGTTTTTTAGAAAAGTTGTAGAGCAAACGTTTCTCGGGTTATGATAAGGAACACGTCCACAAAATTCTAGACAGCTACCTCAACGAGATGATACAAACTAACAAACTGACTACCTTCTTTTCAACTCAATTTGGGAAGGCCACTCTAATTTTAAAATGTTTATAACTTTTGAACGAACTAGGTGTCATTCGACGTGCATTCGCGTCCCGCCAGTACATATTATTTTCCAAAAAAAAAAAGGTTGCATGCAACAGTTTACAGACCATGCTCCGAAACTTTGAACGGATTTTCCAAAATTTGAAAATAATTTTTTAAAAAAGTCAACTTTCGCCTTTGTACCACCTACTATCCACCTAGCGGGTTGAATTTTTCGGAAAATTTATATGCAGCTTATAATGAATTTTCATATAGATCTTTGAAAATGAATTTGAAGCAAATCGCACAAAAACTCAACTTTCGTCCTAATTACCAGCCACTTTCCACCCAGTTTTATTTATGAAGAGCGTAAGCACAAAAACAAACGGCACTTTTTCTGTTTGTGGTAATATGTATGTATGCGAACGAATAAAGAGTGCAAAGTAAAAGCAAAGAGCGGGTAATTCTGTTTTCAGGGTATGCGTACACACATGTACAATTTCCCGCCAATTTTACGCAATCGAAATACATTTTTTTTAATTAAATAAAAACTTATTTAAAAAAATTAGATTAGTAATTATTTTATATATTTTTGCATGCATTTTGAAAACAATAGTAGTTTTGTGCAAACTGAAAATAAGTTTAATTTATGCATCTGCATTTAAATGCAGATCGTAAATACAAAAGCATACGACACTTTTGCTGTTTGTGTGAATGTATGTATGTGCAAAGAAAAATCAGAGAGAGCGGTCTCTCATTTTGCAAGTGTATGCGGACACACGCATAGAAAAATATACCAAAGAGCGAGAAAGCAATATTCAAAGGCACGCAAAGTATACAGCTTGATATTCATATAATATTAATAGATACAAGTCTTTTTTCCACCTGCTTTCCGCCAAATTTTTCGAAAAATTGGTAAGCAGTTATTAATGAATTTTTTGTATAGATTTTTTAAAATAAGTTTGAAGCTGATCGGATGATAAGCAAAAAAGTTTCATACTACGGTTCCGCGAATTTTTTACTTTTCCCTACCGAATTTTCAAAAATCCGATCTTGGTACGCACTTTCAGCATAGGCCTAAGCTACTGTGAAAAATTCAGCCTTCTAGCTCTTATGGTGTGGGCTGTGCGACAATTGTAAATCATGATCATCAGCATGAACACAATTAATGTATTTCCTCAGACAATAAACCAAAGTTATTTAACGGCCAAGTGCTGGAGTGAATATTTATTTAAGCTACTTACTTGAAGAGCGCTGTATTCAAAACTAATTTTATGATATAAAGAATATTTTACTTAAGCTAAGCCAAAACTCGCATCACGCCACAATGTCATGATCGGCAAGCCGACTCAGCAAAATCATAGGCAATAACGGAAGCTCTTAGCAAAACAAAAGTGTCCGGTTACCGCCGCTGACCATTGCAGCTATAGCGCGCTGATACAAAGTATGAAGTGCCGCAACTGCGAGGGATGTTCATTAACTTATGAAGCACGCGATAGCGAGGGTTATTATAATAAACTTATGAAATATCCTATATTGAATGTTATGTGTTAACTTATAGATATATATACTTGATCAGCATCAACAGCCTAGTCGATATACTCATGTTTGTATGTCCGTGTCTCCGCCGGTCTGTATGAACACACAGATCTCAGAGACTACAAGAGCTAGAGACACCAAACTTGGCATGCAGGTTCCTGAATACCGTACGCAGATCAAGTTTATTTCAAATTTCTGATCCCCCCCTCCGCAAGTCGCAAAAAACTCCCACAGCCACAATTTTAAAGATAAAGCTTTGATTTTTGGTACACATACATATATCTTGTTTCAATGTCAATCACCTGCGTAAATTTCATTAACATCCGATAAAGAACGCAAAAGATGGAAGAATCTATTACCCCCGTCTCAGCAGTTAAGTGCGCTGTTTGCTTGTGTTGCCGCTGAACTGATTAAAATGGAAGTTGGGAGCAAAGAGTTTAGTAGTCGGGCACACTCGACTAGAGCAAACTTACTTGTTTTTATAAAATGTATGACATTATGGCTAAAAACTTAGCAAAGAAATGTAATATTTATAGAAAATACTAATACTCATTATTTTTAGTCGGGGTTTCTTGAAATCATAGATTTTTGCAGTCAACAGTGTTTTTAAACATAATTTTTGAACATTGATTTCTTTATGTCTATGAGAAAGAATTGTTTTTGTAAGACTTGTCTCCATTGGAAATGTTTTCGTCCACATTTTGACAAACAGAAATAGATGGACATGGCTAGTTCGATTCGGCTGTAATGCAAACGACGAACAAAAAATAAATACATATCGAGCCCTTAACGCGGGTTGTCGCAAGCGCATATATGTTAAAAATACTGTCGCCTACGTTCGATGAAAGTGAGTTTGGCTGAGTTATCTTGAAAAACAAAAAAAACTTTTCATACAAAAACTTATTTATGAAAGTGTCGCTACCAATGATGACAGGGTCTTCAAATGTTCGTTTTGGTATAAAACAATGTGATGAAAAGTTTTAGCCCAATTGGACAATGTTACTAGGTGGCGACTTAAGCTCAAAGTCCAACTTGGCAAAAAAGATAGTTTCTTCATAACTTGGGTATAAAACCAATTATAAGAACTGGTCACACTTTTCATAATTATTTTAGCCCCGGCAATCTGTTTTTCAAAATGCTATCGATTACTTATATCAAAGCAAAAACATGGAATTTATAGTTATTATACCGATAGAAATTCGATGTTTACCACCTAAAAAGCATGTGTGTATAACTCGTGTTATTTTGTAAAAATATGGCTTATTTACGTTCAAACGACGAATTTTTTTTAATTGGACATGACTGTCCACTAATTCTAGGATCTAAGTTACCGTCAATTATTGAGTGTATTTTTTCCATAATCACAATAAATTGCGATTAACCGTACGCGAAAGTGAAGCACTTACTAAATAGGAAGCATCAGTGTTTTGGGCGAAAGCGAGAGTTCCTATGCGCAAAGAATGTCATTGCGTTGCAAAGTTAGACAACTTATTTAAAGAGTGGAAAGATCTAAGAAAGAATAAAAACAAAACGAGAGGTTCTTTTAGAGCATAAGAAGCCGCATATGTTGCCAATCTTGAAAATTTGTTAGATATTGGGCACGAATATGCCATGACGATGACGAAAATTGAAGAAGAAAAGCTATTCTTCAAAATGCAGCACCAGGTCGGACGCCCAGGGCATTTAGCTGGATCGGATTCACTTTTGGAGAAGAAAGAGAAGCGGAAGGCCGAATACGAACTGAAGGAACGTGCTCGAAAGCGGAGAGAGATTAATCGCAGTGCTACTACGCTTGTGTCATCCAATTACTAGAGTAATATGTACCAGTTCCATAATAAATGGAAATTTCAAAATTTGGTAATATAACTTTAATTGTTTGAATTTTCGAATCACAAAAACTTTTGTTAAATTTTTACTTCAGGTGTCAGCAGTGGTGCATCGGGATGGTAAAAGTACCAGAATGAAGTGGGCATGAGAAGTTGGCACGATTGCCGATCATAATTTCCCACACAGATGGCGAACAATTCCTGGTAGTGTCAAAGTGTGCTCCTACAGGCTATGATATGTCAAATGCAACTTTCAACTAGTTGACCGAATGGAACATCGGTGATAAAATTGTAGCCTGTTTTGATACAACTGCATCTAACTGAAGGTTAAATGGCGCTGTTTAATTTGTTGGAGCAGCTATTAGAACGAAACCTTTTATACCTACCGTGCGGACATCACATTAGCGAAATATTTTTGCGTGCTGCATTTGAACCGGGTGCTGGATATACACTAGTCGGCATAAATATTTTGACGAAATGAAAGCTATGTGTTTTTGCTTTTAACTTTATATTGACTGTATAGAACTTAACAATATTTTTTTTCTTTTTTACATCTCGGTCATACAAACTTAAAAATAATTAAACAAAAATTAATTTATTTAAACGTAAAAAGATATGAATTAAATCAATTTTCAGCCTTTGGCATAAGTATTTTGACGAGTGTTTTTTATATATATAATTATAATTTATAATTTCGATTCAGTACCACTTCAACCTCTGAAGAGATAAGACGTGTTACAGCAAAGCCTAAAACCACGACAAACAGCAAACAAAACCAAAACCCAGAAACTTCAAACACCAAACGCAAACGAAAAAAAACAACAACGAAAACAGCATCAACAGTTATCACGGGCATCTGCCCAACAATATCAACCAAAACACCACCATCACCAGCATCAGCACAGAAACCTAACTCGATCGAACCAGAAGACATGGATACAGACAACACCATCGCAGCAAACAAGCCATACACATCACACCTCACAGAAGACCTAAAAATCAAACTGTATAAGATAAGTCTAACAATCTTTCTTTCCTCAAAACAACCAAATCAAACACTAAAATCAAATCCGAACCCTCAAACAAGAACAAATACACAAACAATAGCGAAAGTGATTCCATTTAAAAAAAAAATTAATTTAACACTTTATTAAAAAAAAAAATATATAATTTAATACTTAACCTTAACTTCATTTCATTTAACTTAAACCTAAATCAAACCAAACCCATAACACCCAAAATACTAAAAATGTCACTCATAATACTACAATGGAACATCAAGAGCTACACAAACAACTAATTGTAATCGCTGAAGCATGCAAACTTACAAGTATACGCAACACCGCCATCTGTAGCATTAAAATGTATCAAAAACACTGCAAATAACAAAATCAGAAATTCTCTTTTGGAGAATAAAAAACTGATTTTAATTTGGACTCCAGGTCACGTTAACATAGCTGGAAACGAGCTGGCTGACTCAGCGGCCAAATTTGCTCCAACAATTTGGACTGAAAATTTCCACGGCGACATTACAGCTTTGTTAAAAGAATCCCTAAAATCAAAACACAAAACAACATTCAATAAAACATCTCAATAAATAACAATACTTAACACTTAAACTATACCAATATATACATAAATATAGCAAAAAAAAAAAAAAAAAACTGCAAATTAAAAACCACTGCTTTCGGAGCTGATGGCCATAGTCGCTAGTCCATAATCTAATGTTAGCTTGTAGTTTTAATTATAAGTTAACAAATAAATAAATAAATAAATAATTTCGATTTATAGAATGTATAGTCTCCTTTAGCTTCAATAACTTTTTGAAGGCGTTTTGGAACTGAGTCCACTAAATTTTTGTGAATATCCGTAGACACCTCGTCCCAAAGGGAAGTAACCTCAGATATTTTTTCTAGTTTGCTTTGGACTTTGTGCTGGCCAGCCGAGAGTATTGACACCAACATCTTTCAAAAAATTTTTGATCATTCTGTTTTTGTGGCATGGGGCATTATCCTGTTGCAGAATGAATGACTCACCGATAAGCTTGTCTCCGGAAAGGAAAACATTATCATTCAGCACTTTCAAATATTGCTCTTGGTTAATCGAGCCTTCAATGGGAACCTAGTCACCAACCCGTTGTATGAAATGCATCCCCAGAACATGACAGATCCTCCGCCATAACTCACTGTTTTGTAAACGGGCCTATTTTTTTGTCGTTGTGCCAGTGGCATCCTTACAAACATCTTTTGCCTTGCTGAATTATACTCAAAGGAACTTTCGTCTGTCCAAAGAACGCTCCTCCAAAACTCTTTTGGATTATGTTTATGCTCCTTTGCGAAAGCCAATCTTTTTGCCTTGTTTACTTTAGAGATGTACGGTATTTCCTTTGCTCGATAAGTCTTGATGCCCTCTTAAATGCCCTCCATCTTCATTCGTCGTTGTTTTGCGTTTGGCACCCAATCTTGGAAAATTGTTATCAGTATTATCTTTTTTGAATTTGTTTACCTGGTAATGAACTGTTTGACGCGACAGTTTAAAATCATTTGCAATGTTTTTTAGGGAAAGCCCAGCTTCAAACTTCGCTACGATCAAAGCTCTTGTAACAGGGCTTAACTCTGCCGTTTTCACCATAGTTTTAAATTATTAGCTCTCGATTTTATTTGTATTATTAAAAGAAAATGTTAACAAAGTTTTACTAGCAAAAAATTTTGATTGACACTTGCTGAAACTCGCGAGATAATTACCACAAAGGTTTCGTCAAAATACTTGTGACACGAAAAAAATTTTTTTCTGCGTGCATTCTTATCAGCAGAAAGACAATGCAAAAGATAATCCACAAATAATTTTGCTTGCACATAACTGTAATTACGCTCTTTCGCTTTCTATTTATTTTCGCACCGTTCCGTAACGGTACTAAGCAAATTGTAGTCCGATAGTCGCAAGTAAGTTTCGTCAAAATATATATGCCGACTAGTGTACGTCAGGCACAAATATTCACCTCTTTGAACGCTTTAAAGATTCTTGGTAGATGTTTTATCGCCCCCTCTAAACACTATCAGATCAGGTTAAAACTTTACATTTATTTATTTTATATCAAATCAATTGATTTTTGACACATGGCACCTTAAGTTACGTCACTGTGTCTTAGCCCCATACACATAAGCCGAAACCCTAATTTATATATGTATATAAAAGAGTTTGACCTCACTGGCGATTGGCGATTGCCAATCAACGCAGGGCCAAAACCATCAGAGCTAGATGGCTAAATGTTCACAGTAACTTAGGCCTATGCCGAAAGTGAGCACTAATCCCGAATCTTGGAAAACACGGTCGGGAAATGTGAAAAATTCGCGGAAAACCGTTGTTTGCAACTTTTTTGTTTATCATCCGATCAGCTTGAAACATATTTTCAATGATCTATATAAAAAATAAATTATGACTGCATACCAATTTTCCGGAAAATTCACTCCCCTGCGTGGAAAATCGGTGGTCAAGGTTGTATGGGCAAAAGTTGAGTTTTTATGCGATTTGCTTCAAAAATCTATATGAAAATTCATTTAAAACTGCACACCGGTTTTCCGGAAAATACACATTTCCGGGTGGAAATTGGGTGGTAAAACGGCGAAAGTTGAATTTTTGTGCGATTTGCTTCAAACTCATTTTCAAAGACCAATATGAAAATTTATTAAAAACTGCATACCATACCGGAAAATTCAGGTTCCCGGATGGAAAGTGCGTGGTCAAGGGGTGAAACGTTTTTTTCAGACTCATTTACCAACCTCCACAACAAAAAATAAAAAATAAAACTCTCAAATTTAAAAAAAAAAAACACCTGAAAAGTCGGAAAATGGTCGGAAAACTGTTGCATGCAACTTAGTTGTTTCTCACCCGATTGGGCTCAAGTTGATTCTCACCTGTGTGGAAAGTGGGTGGTAAGCCGGGCGAAAGTTCAGTTTTTATGCGGTTTATTTCAAACTCATTTTCAAAGATCTATATGAAAATTCATTAGAAACTACATAACAATTTTCCGGAAAATTCACCCGCATGGGTGGAAAGTGGGTGGTAATTCGGGCTAAAGTTGAGTTTTTCTGCGATTTATTTCAAACTCATTTTCTAAGATAAATATGAAAATTCATTAAAAACTGCATACGAATTTTACATTCCCGGGTGGAAAGTCGGTTAAAAGCTCAAAGTTGAGGATATGTACGATTTGCTTCAAATTAATTTTCAAAGATCAATATGAAAATTCATTAAAAACTGCATACCAATTTTCCGGAAAATGTACCCTGTTGGGTAAAAAACAGTTGGTTAAGGTTGTAGGAGAGAAGTTAAATTTTCTTGCAAATGTGATTTTGAACGGGGCGTAGCACCGCATGCCGGGAAATGCTAGTATTTATATATTTATATACTTACATACTTACATATTTACATGCCTACATTCAAGTGCATTGCGCCACCGGAAATCGCATTCTGAAATTTTTCCGCATTATTTGAGACCAGAGTGATTGATTCGATTTTCGGAAAAGTTCTCAAAGTAAACATTTACCCTTTTATCTATATATATAAAAGAGTTTGTCCTCATTGGTAATTGCGATTGGCAATCAACTCAGGGCCCAAACCACTAGAGCTAAAAAGCTGAAATTTTCGCAGTAGCTTAGGCCTATGGCGGAAGTGAACACTAAGCCCGGATCTTGGAAAATTCGGTTGGGAAATGTGGAAAATTATCGGAAAACCGTTGTATGCAACTTTTTTGTTTATCATCCGATTGGCTTTAAACTTATTTTCAAAGATCTATAAAAAAAATAATTTATGACTGCATACCAATTTTCCTGGGCGGAAAATGGGTGGTAAAGGTTGCATGAGCGAAAGCTTAGTTGCAAAATAATTTTCAAAGCTTCACATACAAAACTTTAGAAATTTTGACTGAAAAGTCGGAAGAAAAATTTATTGAAAATTCTACGAAATTCTTTTAACGATACTGAAGAACTAGCTGACTATTTTGCTTATCTTTTGGTTTGAAATATGGAATTTCTTTAATAAAAATTGCTGGTTTGAAATACGGAATTTCTTTAATAAAAATTGCTGGCAAACTTTTGAAAACACTTCACCAATATTAATAAAATTCTCATACGACAATTAGTGTTGACTTTTTTGAGTTCTATGCATGTTGTCAAGCAAGATTTTTGTTTTGTCGCACTCATGCCACAAAAATGGTCATGTAGGGCCTGCCGATCTTCTTCACTTATTTTGCTAGAACAATCATTGCCGCATTTTTTATTACGATAGGGATTAGGTTGGATAAATTTAGCTGATTGACATCGTGTAGTTATCTTGTAATACTCTTTTTTTAATTTTTTTGAAAAAAAAAAATAAAAAAGAGAGTATGTTGGGTTTGTGAAATGTCTGTCCGTCTGTCCGTATGAATGCATTTTTTTTACACAGTTTTGAAGCTAGAGCAAGCAAACTTGGCAGTCAGTCTGATATGTATCATAAGCAGACAAAGTGTTAAGATCTCCCCCGCCTTAAATTCTGTTGCCTATTAAATAGATTGGATTAAAATAATTCTGCCACGACCACCCCCGCCATTGCAATCGAGCAAAGTTTGTTTCTCACAAACCTGAACAGCTGTCCCAACAAAGTTTAAACTGATGGCAAAACTTGAAAGATTTGAACAAAAATACAATTACTATGCAGACTTCTGACTCCGCAAAGCGAAAAAAAATTACAATGTAGATGTAGATTGTACATATATATTGACTTTCATTTGGTGTATCGTTTTATAAAATCGGTAATGTTATACGAAAATTCTGTTAAAATATTTGAACACACTTCAAAAAAGACTAATTGGAAAAAAAAATCTTTTCAAATAAAAAAAAAAAAGTATACCATAAAAAAAAACAAGTAAGAACGTGGCAGTCAGGCTCACCCGACTGCGATATACTCTGTTTCCTGTTTACTGGGGCGGGGGTGGGCGTGTCAAAATTTTTTTCTCCAAACTATCTATGAGATCAAAAGTATTCATACTGCAAAATTTAGGGTTTCTAGCTATAAGGGTGTAGGAGATACAGATTTTGCTCATTTGCAGGGGCGGTAGATCGGTCGAGGATGTCATCAGTAGTCTTCATGCCAAATTTGGTGACTCTAGCTGCAAAACTGCAGAAGATATAGATTTTTGCGGTTTGTGGGGGAAGGGGTGGGGGTGGGGGGGAAATCTTGACACTTTGTCTGCCTATGGTATATACCAACATGTATACCAAGTTTGGTTGCTCTAGCTTCAAAACTGTGGAAAAAAACTGCGTTCATACGGACAGACGGACAGACGGACATTTCACAAACCCAATATACTCTTTTTTTCCATTTTGGAAAACAGAGTATAAAAATATTATTTTCGTAATAATGGACCTCTTATGTATCATAACTTCCTATTTCAGCCCACGCGAAAAAAACAGCAAATTGTTGCATAGTGTAATCTGTGAGTCCGATAAAAAAAACCATGAGAAAACCAAAATGCTTAAGCACGACTTTAACGTTCGGAAAACTATACCGTTTCGGTGGTTAGCTCGACCCAGACCTTAATGAACTAAATTTAATTTTAAAATAAACTTACCACAGTGAAATATGTCAATTTCTTTTATTTGAATACAAAAAGAACTTTGATTTTTGTCATTATTTAGCGCAGACACCGAAAATAGTCTGAATTCTTTTAAGTTCAGATGCAGTTTTCCTCGTTGACTTGGCAGGTCTCTTTTGTCTAAAGTCTGTACATCTGGATACATTATTACAATTCCTTCTTTAACACGCAGTTCAAAGGAAACTGTGTTGTTTTCACCATTAAATATAGCGCTGTCATAAGTGGTGCCTTCAAGCGATAAAGGATTTTTTTCTTTTGATCCACTTGAATAAACATCAAAATATTTTTGAGAGTCTCTCAAATTTGTCTTTAAATGGAAACGTTTCTTGTTACTGGCTTCATCGCATTGATATATGGTCGAGCGTGGCTCCCACATTAAAAGATCCCCATTAAGACGATTATAAATCATTTCATACAGCTCCTTTGATCTGCAAAAATAATATAAAATTAATTCAATTAAAAACACATTCAATTTAATGTCCTTATCACTAAAATATGGAAATATTTGTTGAGCGTGAAAGAATATTGCTGTTAAATTAATGAAAACATTGTAACTCCTGATTTGAGACAGTTTTTGTCTGTCTGTCTGTATCTGTTTTGTGTACAAACAATTGCGAAAATAAAGTTTAATTATTTGCAAATTCAATAAAATGCAAATAAGAAAGGAAATCAGTGCTCAAAGGCAATGTCTTAATTTTGGCCCTAGCAGGTGGAGTAGGTAGCGCAAAGAAAGAAACTCAAGCGGCGAAACTGCTGAGTAAATCTTTAGTTGGAAAAATGTTCGTATAAGCGAAAATTTGCATGTGGGCATATGAAAAGCAATTGGATAACTAATTTTATATATCTGGTCTGCTCTCCATTTCGAAAACATGGTGCAGATACCAGCAGTCTACTTTGTTCACTATGTTGGAGCCGCACTTTCAACCAATCCGAAACACAACACATGATCTGTCGCCACAGCACTCCAAGCAAAATTAATATATTGTATATTATCAGTAAAATAAAAATGTATTTGTCTTTTTACATCAATAAATAAAGCAAACTAATAACTTCTGATTTGTATGATTACACAGGCCGACAGTATTTTTGGTGCCCGAGGTTTGATAGTGGTTTTCGTTAGACAGAATATCCACAAGTAAAACAACAATAACCGTTTTCAGAAACTACGTGCAGCTTTTGAAATAGTCGCGTTTTTTGTTTTTTTTTTTCCAATATAAGGTTATTTTTATGTATATAACTTCAGTTCAAGCCACCTTATCAAATAAATCAAGAATTTCATAAATAGGAAAGCGGAGCGATTTTATTGCTTAGTTAAAAAACTAAATGGATGTATCCAGTATATAAGATACATTTGTTGTGCTTACACATTCTTATGTGAGCGGGGGGAATCACGTGTAAATATTTTTGTAATGATACGCGCCGTATCTGTACACACTGTTAGAAGTGCGATTATACTCTCCCCCCTTGGCATGGTCTGCCAAGAGTGCTGACCAATAGTAGTCGGGCTAAGAGAAGAAAACTCTTTCAAAAAATTACCCCAATCCAAGGTGAAACAGGCTTCCACCCCCTTACCGGTGATGTTGGTCAACAGGTAAAGGAGGACCCGGAAAGACCTGCAACCTGTAACTACAGTCGTATGCACAGTGGTTTCAAGCTAGAATTCATTTTGTCTGACAGATCGCCACCTTTAACAGTGGAGCAGATGGCAACGCTCAATGAGGCCACCCTGACGTCTCTTACGCCAGGAGTCAGACTCAAGTTCGAGGGTGAACTGAATGGCTGATGCTCGTCTTCTATGACGGAAACACAGCCGAGTGGGTCAGGAGAAACTTCATCCACATAAAGGCTGCAAGTTCGCTTGCCGACGTGTTGGAGGAAAACGACTTCCCCCGAGCGCACCTCATCAGAGGATACTTCTCCAACAATTTGGACCTGCCCAACGAAACCGTTCTGGGGCACATTGACGAGGTGTCGCTGGAATTGCTGGTGAAGCCCGGAGGTAAAGACCACACTAATCGTCAAACCCTCCGCCAAGGAGGAGCCGGTAGAAGCCGTCTTGCCGCCTGCGACCGCCCCGGCACCGAATCCGGGGACTGCTGCCCGTCCAACAAGCAACAAGGCTTATGGGCCTGCAAACCGAAAGACGAGCAGCAAACGAAACCTAATGCGGGTCTCTTCACTAGCAGAGGCGCAGGTCTTGCTAGGGGATTGGCCCGTGGCCGAGCTTTCGGGAACGAGACGCCTTGTAGCATTAGGCACAAGGCGGCTAAGCTGCTGCACGGAGTCCGTGGCAACGACTCCCGACGAGGCAATCTGGAAGCCTCGTCCAGCGCTTTATTTTACTCTCTTGACTCTTTCAAGGGGTTGTTTTGTAAGTGCGAAAGAGATAGAAATATAAAGTGTTTTGCTCGTATGCAACCGTTACAATTTCGTTGTTTTGTAAAGATATTAAAATTAAATTAAAGTTTGAATATAACGCTGTCTATTATTTTAGTTTAATGTTATCTAACAACAAAAATTGACAATAAGGCATTTTAAATTCAAAAATAGTCACAACCAAGAAATATAACTTTAAAAAAACATCAACAAAACGAGAAATTTTAGCCCACAATGACGTCGTACTAGAACGATAAGCACTTGACGACTGAGGTTTGGTACGTAAAAAAAAGAGAGCGCTCTCTCGGATGACATTACCTTGTTAGTTGTATCATGGGGTGGAGCGCTTCGCGCTGCTAACATTTTGGATTATAGCGCAAGGCACTTCCCTCTAAAAAAACTTTAGCTTAGGGACCAACTTTCGTCAGTCATCACACTACTTTGGGTAGCAGTGAAGTCAACAGAAGAGGTGACAGGCCGACAAAATGACATTTTTTGTTTGGTGCACAAGATTTGATGGTAGATTTCGGTAGAGAGAATAACCACAAGTAAAACTTTATTCACCGTTTTCTAAAACTACGTGCAGTTTTTAAAATAATAGTGTTTTTTTTTTATAATTTAAGATTTTATTTTTACAGATATCTTCAGCTTGTGTCATCTGATCAAACAAATAAAGAATATCATGCAATGGCACGCCCAAAGATATTTACCCTTGAAGAAAACATTTGCATAAAAAAACTTATTTTTCAACCGATCGTTCCTATTTCAGCTATAAGATACTGTGATCCAATTTTAATAAAATTTGTTCAACATGTGTAGAACGTGCTATAAATTAGATATTCATCCATTTCGGATTTTAAGACTACGGAACTCTTCTTCGGGGGTGAGATTTAGGACTCTTGTTCCAGACCGTAGGGACCCAACGCCAGGATCTCGATTGCAATGGGCATCTGGCCAAGCGTCTTTCTTTCTGAGATTAACGCCATTGACTTCTGATCTAAACTTATATTTGATAAAGGGATAAGAGGAGCCAACATAAATATCTTTACGAATAGCCAAGTAGCCATAAAAACTCTTTCCTCTTGAAAAATTAGCGCAGCACTGGTTGCTATTGCTGGAACAGCTTTAAGCAACTCTCCCAACGAAAGCGGGTCACCATTTGTTGGGTCCCGGTATTCCCGGCCACGAAAATGCGGACGAATTGGCAAGGGCCAGCTGCGCAACCCGTCTCTTAGGCCCTGAACCTTTCTGTGGGTTGAGCTGGGTCTATTTCAAAACCTTAATAGAGGAATGGTCGGCAAAGGACCTTCCGAGAGACCGGATTTACGATAAGCTAAAGAGCTGGTGAACCCAAACATAGGTAGCAAACAAAGTTACTATCAAGTGCGGATTTACGGGTGCTGGTGGCCTATCTCACAGGTCACAGTCTAATATCACCCGACACATAGTGCAGACTCTGCAAAGAGGATGACCTGACAGCTAAGAACATTTAATGTGAGTGCCCAGCCATTATTTGGGGTAGGAGAAAATATCTGCATAGGGAATTTGTTTCCCTAGCACAGAATCCTCGACACGAGATCTGCTCTCCTTCATAAGGCAGGTTGAGCAACTCCTGTTCCCATGGGGAACCACATGGTACAAAAAACCGCCCTTCACATGAGACTCCATATTACCTTCAATATTATTATTATTATTATACATTGCTGGTATTGACCAAAATAGTAGCTCCGCAATCTAGTATTTCTATTATATTTTTTTTTAATTTTTTTCAATTTATTCACGAATTTTTTTTTTTTTTTTAACTATTGCGCATTTAATTCTTGTTTAAATATTTTTTATTTCAATAATTTTGGTTGAAAATTAACGCAGCTATAATTCAAAATTTGTCTAAGAAAATCAAATCTAGGATTTTTTATAACATAATATTATTTAAGAAAAAACAAATATTTCTACCAGTACCTTTTTCATCATTTAGAATTGTATGCTTGACCTTTTACGGACAAGTTTAGGACAAGTTCTCAGTCTCACGTTTCAGTGACAAGTAGTAGTTTGCAAGCATTTTTTTATTACTTTATCCATCAATTCGCTTTTCTATTGCTAATATTTCTTGGTGAAAGCGCTCGCCTTGATCGTGATCTTCACTCAATTTACCGAGATTTAAAAAAAAAACATCTAAATGAGCATGCAGAATATTCACCTAAATGGACATTATGCATCCCATTTCTTCATATGCTTTCAAAAACTCCTGTACCACTTCAACATATTTCACACTTCTGTTTTTGCCCAAAAAGTTTTTGCAACCATGCCCATTTCTAGTGGATTCACTTTAAATAACCGGATTCGCGCTCGAACGAAGCACTTTCAATATAAGATCTTCTTTTTACTCCCTGTTCCCATTAAAAATGGGAAAAAGGGAGTTATAAAGTACTGCAAATGTGTGTAACAGGCAGAAGGAGACATTTCCGACTACATAAAGTACATATATATATTCTTGATCAGCATCAACATCAATTACAATATCTTCGAAACTAGATAAACAAAGAAAAGTGTTTTGTTATATGCAGCAGAGCTGCAATTACATGCTTGAAATATGTTACGGAAAGAAAATGTTATGTGGCCAGGTTGATGCGGCAAGATGAATGAATAAGATATGTTGAGTTTATTTAAATAACAAATAAGGTTAATAGTAACAATTTAAAATATAATTGTAGGCTTCATAAACTGCTGTCGGAAATTATGGATGAGGATACCAGGCTCCAAAAAACTGTCCTTCACATGATCCCACATCACTTTGGTCACACTTTCATTTTATTGGAGCCATTTATAAGTTGGCCACTCGCATGCAGAACTTCATGGGACCAGGTTCAAAGACAGTTTGCGTCATTGCGGTAAATGCGTGCATGTGCGCATTTTAAAATTTTCCGAAGCTAACAACAGTGTGACCGTTCAGATTTAGGGTCAAAATCATAGCAAAGGGCATAAGTACCAGCACCTTTCGCACATCAGTCTATCTCACCAAATTCAGATCTAAGCTAATGTGCAAATTAAGCAAGTGACATACGCCCATAAGAATACGATATATAATGTCCGAAAACCACATTTTTTCGCTTGGACGCTATTTAAGTTTTAACTAAAAATGTTGCATTTCTCCCGTAATTATCTTCTTTGCGTCTTCTTGGCTATTCTTGTGCTGCTTTGATGTTTAGTTGAAGTTTGCTCCTGAACAGGCAAGTTGCACTTGTTTTCTGTGCCAGTGAATATTTCTATTCAAAAAAAAAAAGTTTGATTTACCAAGTTGGGAATTTGACAGCTGACTTTGTTTATTTTAATTTCCATAATCTGTAAAGGAGTTATAAGCCGGGGACATACAGGCTGTCGAATCGAAGCTCAGTGACGTTGCAGTGACACAAATAACATGGTCGCAGATGCAAAACTTTTACAACTATCAGTAGCAGAGTCAACAGCGGTGGCGGCAACAACAGCTCCGGCGGCAACAACAATAATTTGGGCGCCAACGACTAAGCAACTGGCAGCAGCGGCGCTGGAAGCAGCCGCAACAACAACAAAAATAGCAGCAGCAACAACAGCAAGCGTGAACGCAGTAGCGCACAAAGCAGAGCAGCGGCAACACCAGCGGCCGTTGCTGAATTGCAATATTCACCATAAATTCTGGAAAATGTGACGCGGCCTCTTTGAGGCCGGCGCTACAAATCTTTTAATAAACTAAAATGAGTGACAAATCCATGAACATGGCTTCTTGTTAACCCTTCCAATTTAAGGACTTGCGTTTGCGTCGCAGAAATACAAATTTATTGATTTAAAATACTTGAAATCAACTGTTTGTTGTGATTATCGGATTACATGTTATCGATATATCGGCAAAAAAAGCAGTATTTTGTTTTTAATACTGGCAAACACTTTAAGCGCTTTAAAGGTGATAAAATGCACATATTAGCTCGGTGGAATCAGACTATAACTTTGTTTTCTAACACTTTATAGGAAACTTTGAAAAGGAACTTGCAACGTAAGAGAAAACAAATATTAAATTTACAAGTTGCCCTATATTTTCAGAAACTATACGCAGCGCAAACATAGCTGTTAAGGTTCAGATCAATATATATAATGTATTTAATTCGTTCACTTATTAAAACATATTGTATTTTTAGATAAGCTCACGGCGGTCAAGGCAAAGCAGATCAAATAAAAACATGGATGGATATTAAAGCCCCAAAACTTCTGATATCTAATTTTGTCACCAAGTATTTTCTGATTAATATAAGAACTATTTTAAATAGTAAAATTAATTTTGCGTTCCCCACGTTGCGCAAAAAGATTCATCTTCATTTTATTGTACCTAAGTAACTTTTGCAGTGTGCCGAATGCGAAATTAATTTTATTATTTAAAATAGTTCATATATTAATTAGAAAATACTTCGTCACAAAATTAGTATTCGTTGTGATGTTTATTCAGAAGTGACGTAATGAAAATAAGACGCGCTGCTCGCAGGCAGCCAAAATTCAAAAGCGTATACCGAACATAAGAAGAAATAAAGAGATAGTTTACACTTACTTAAGTGGGAATGCATGGATTAAGAAAATTCGAAGAAGAAGAAGTTTTGCATTGTACACATATATTTATTTCCAACACTCCTTCTCAACGCAAGCATTCTACTTTTACAAAATTCAAATTAAAAGTATGCAAATCAAATTTAATTAAATACGAATTAATACATACCCATCATGCTGACAAATTTCTTATGTTTAACTTTAGTTTTTGGTTAGAACATCCGATATTATTTCTTCGGTAGATACATGTTCAACTTCAATTACTTTGTTCTCAACCATTTCCCTTACATGATGGTACTTAATGTCTAAATGTTTGCTGTGCGAATGAAACATAGAGTTTTTAGCAAGGCATTGCGCGCTCTGGTTATCGCTAAATACCTTTATTGCAGGACCAATGCTTAAACCCATTTTTTTCATGAGATTCTGTATGTATGCTGGTTCATTAGCAGCTGTTGAGAGAGCCACATACTCTGCCCCGGTGCTACTTAATGCATCGAAGCTTTGCTTTTTGGACTCCCACGAAAAAGCTGCTCCTGCGGCAAATAACTCCCAGCCTCTGAACGACTTCCGGTTACTGCTGTCTCCAGGGCAATCTGCGTCGACAAAGCAAGAGAGTTAGAAAGCCAACTTGGAACTTGGCGTTGTCTTCATTCTGCTCGCCATCAGTTATGCAAGCAATCTCGGAATCATTCAAAATCAGCTGGACTCCTGTTTCACCTGCCAAGCCGTTGGCATCCACACTGGCATCTGTAAAAGAATCTTCGAGAAAAATTACGTCACGAGCTACTATTAGCTTCCGTGTACTTGGATTGAACAGCCGGTATGCCTTAGCTGTCTGCGAGTAGCCAACCATCACCCGGAAATCACCCTTTGGTTGGAATATTTTGCTGTGTGTCTTTTTGAGCACAATAGCCTTTACGCCGAATACTCTCTGTTTGCTCGCTCCGCAATTCCGTTTTTTTGAGGAGTGTGCGACACAGTAAGCTACCCGCTTATATATTCGGAACCATTCGGAGCACTTTAACTTTTTTCCTTGAATTTATCAAATATGTCACTGCGTTTTTTCAAAAAACATACATACACATGTCGCGATCGGTCCTCAATAAATGTTGCAAATTAACGTGCACCTCCTACACAAAACTTATTCATTGGGCCGCAAATGTCTGTGTGCAACAAATTTAGCACTTCTCTGGCCACCTTTTATCATTTTATTAAGACTTCCAAAATTTAAATGACCGAAACGATTGTGCCACTTCATTAACGCTGTTACATTTGTCCAATTGCGCCAAAACACTTTTTGTCAATTGTCTCAAACAAAAACAAATCTTGTTGGTCGTTTGCAACCAAAACAGCATCGCCCTTTTGATTTTTAGTACGCGCACTTTTTTGTTCAAATTGATCGGTGAATCCCTTTTGCCGGTCTTTTACATATAACACATTGTTCAAGTCAATCGTGCTATTATGCCAATTTGAACGAACCGTACCGCGCCCGTTAGCTTCAATATAATTGTTCCCTGCCAAAACAATTCTCACTTTGTGCTCGTTAATTTCCAAAAAACACGATCGTTCACGACATAAGTACGCTGTGGCGCCACTGTCCAGGCACCAGACATTCTTTGCAAAAACACTTTCTTTTCTTGCAGCTGCAAACACAATGTTCGAATTTCTGTTTTCCTCTGCTCTACAATTTGCAGCTATATGCTATATTGTGCTTCGTATTTTTCTGTACACTTTTCAAGTAATAGTTGTTGCTTGCCTGAGTTTCTACACGCGGCAAGAAAGTTTTTTGCTCTCCGTCATTCTCTGTGCTCGCTTTACGCCTTTCGCTCTCTTCGATTAATTATACTCTCAGCACATTTGGAGATGGCAACGTATCTCGAGTTTCAATTGGCACCACAAAATTTTCAAAGACCGCACTTAAACTTGACAAGAACAATATTGTCGAGATCTCTTTGGGTATGTTTATCCCGATCTCACTCAATTTCTCGATCAGATCTAAGAAATTGTGTATATGTGTCGCCGTACTGATCGACTCTGCCATCTTCATGTGCAACAACTGCTTCAACAATGTTACACGACGCGCAGGTCCCATTGGCATGTGAATTTCTTTCAACCTTTGCCATGCACTTGCTGAAGTTTATTGTTTTTTTGCCTTTGATGGCTTTATGCAAAGCATAATGCTACCAAGAACCTTCTCATCTTTTGCATCAAACGCAGCCTTTTGTTCAACACTATCATTTTTGCACGATACATGCATTGTAATTTTGATCGTTCAATTTTTCGATTAACTGCATTGCGGAAGTCATATTTCTGACTATCAATACTATTTAGCTTTCCGCTAAATAAATAAGTTTTCACAGTTATTTATTTGTTCAAAAAAGTCCAGAATGTTCAAATTCACTTTTTACAATATAAGATTAAAAATATAGAAGCAGAACAAAAAAAAATCTACTTCCTGCAATGGGAGTTAAGCCCAGGTTATTTTGCAAAAAGTAGCATATTTGGACTACTCTTTGAGGCCGATTGTAGTTGTGGTAGTAGGAGTAGGTGCACTAAACAGTTAATATCTCGCGAAGACGAATTATGCCAGATATGTGTTGTGTACGAAAACTTTCGCAATTTCATTCGTACAACATTCGTAAATTTAATTAAAATCGGTTAGGCCAATTTCTTTTAAATTGCGATAATGTACAAAATAAAACGTTATTTCACCTGAGTGTTTTAAGAAAAAACGGACAAGGTAAGCTTAAAAGCTCTTAAAAATACCTTTTCAATGAAATGTTGAACGTGTCTGCAGCTTTTTTGGTTTACAAACTGTGGGCGTGTCAATTCTAGCGGGTTTTAGCGTTTTCCCGCTAAACAAGTGGCTTTTTCAAAAAAGTTGTAGATCAAACGTTTCTTGGGTTCTTATGGGGAAGAAGTCCACAAAATTATAGACAGCTACCTCAACGCGTTGATACAAACAAACAGACAAACAAACTGACAACCTTTTTTCTCAATTTGGGAAAGCCGCTCTAATTTTAAAATGTCCATAAGTTTTGAACGAATTGTCAGATTGGGATGAACAACATGTCATTCGACGCGTTATATTAATAAGAACATTTGTGAATTCCAGAAAGCCCCAACGGCCCTAATAGCTTAAAATGTTTGCCTTCTCAGCTGCTATATCTCATGAACCAGGTGGCTTACCAAAAGTTTTAGTATTTTTATTTCTTAAAGATTATAGGTTAAAGTAATACTTTTCGATCGGTATGTAGCTCGACCTGATCGGGCACTCACAAAAAATCTTTTATTCTCGTGTATATAATGCTAGCCGCCGTTTGCAGACTTCGTGCTGCTTCGTCCCTGATCAAGATGTGGTCAAGCGATAGTGGACTCGTTCCGGATGCAGTTCGTCGCCCTGGATCAAGATCTGGTCAATCGATGGCGGGCTCGTGCCGGGTGCTGTGCATCGTCCGGGATCAGGATTGGGTCAGAGTCGATTATTCAATCGTGCTCCCGACGATCAGTTCAGAGTCGATTATTCAATCGTGCTCATGGACTACTTGGGTGGATGCGATTATTCAAGCGTGCTCCTGAGGATTATTCCAGATTCGATTATTTAATCGAACTCTTGAGGGTTGCTTGGTACTTACCCAGGCTGGAGATTCCACTGGATGATGTCTTTCTTCTTTGACCTGTCAGACGACTGGAGCTATGCTGGGATGCTGCTTTTTTAGCCAGCGCCCAGTCGCTAGTAGCAGCGGCGGTGATCGATAATATATGTCAATTGTTTATCGACTGCGTCTGTGCATCAGCTGTTGCTTCCGAACGCAGCTGTTGTGCACGCGTAGTTTGAATGTAACAGCTGTTATGCGCTCGTAGTAATGCATGAGCGCGCGCAGTTCAAATATGTGCGAGTAGTTTGAATATGTGCGTGTAGTTCAAATGAAATATTTCCACAGTGTTAGTTTTTCGCTTCTTGCGTTAACTTAATTTATTTGTTCACTCCTTGCGGGAGTAATTTATATATTATAAAGTAAATATTATAAAGTAAAATGATAATTAGTTAACAAAATGTATACGCTTCTTGCGTTATCGATAATAATATGTTGTTGCGCGCCTTGTATCGTCGTATTCCTCCCCTTTTTTTGGCGGTCGGGCCTCAGGCTCGGCGTATTTGCATGTCGCCGATGAATATCATGGCCTGACTGCCTGGTCTACACTTCGAGCAGATGGGGTTTATTTGGTGCCGGGCCTGTGCTGAGAATGGCACGTCTGATTGAATTTTGAAGTCCTCGATGTCCGATGTAATGTGGCAAATAAAATCTTCTGCGGGTCGCTTCGGTGTTCTCCATGGAATTTGGTCCTACTGAACTATTCGTATTTTTGGTATGCGTCCATAGTTTTCCAGATATCGGATGTTTTTGCGTCCATTCTGGGCAGTGGCTGTTGTGGTCGGCCTGTTGTCATCCTCGGCTGTTCCGGTGTGGCGTGTGTTTTGTTGTTACTGCTGCTGCCCCAACAGTAAACATGGGTGGCGGAGCTGTTATTGTGGCCGCTGGGCGTTGTTTTAGTGACGTCGCTATTGCCTCCGTGGTTTGTGTCTTTGTTCCAGCAATCTGTGTATGTTGGTTGGTGCGCGGTGCTTTTGGCGCCGTCGTGTTTGCCTTTGAAGTTGGTTGGGCACTGATTCTGCCCAGTAGCTGTGGATGCGGATCGGCTCCAGGCTGCCTGGTGTCTTCAGCCGCTTGGTGAGCCGCTTCAATTTTTTGTTGCTCCTGGCGAGAGCGCTACTTAGCTTCTACTAGCATGTGGTCCGTCGTCTTATATTACCTCCACACACTTGCGATCTGATCTGCTTGGTTATCGCCATTGCGCTCGAGATTACGATAGTTTTTTGTTGTGTTGCTCTTAATGTTATTAATAACAACTTGTTATCGATATTTGAATTTCTCGGTTTGCGCTGAATTTTTAGGCGTAAGGGCAAGCCTTTAGGCAAGCTTTCAAGCTTGTGAATGCGTTTTTTGTGTTCATCGGTCCCTTCTTTTCCCATTCTTTATAAAATTCTATAAAAGTTTTGCTCGCTCTGTAAAACTTGGGACGAAACGTCGATATCACGAGTCCACCCCGATGAAACTATGAGTTTCGAGTGTTGTCTGGGGTCGTGGCAGGTCTCTGATAGCTTTGACGTTGTCTGGGTCAGTATGGATCCTTTGAGCGCTCACGACGTACCCCAAATATTGAAAGAAAACACATTTCTTGGGATTTATGCGTAAGTTTGCTTTATCGTCGCAAAACATCTTGTAGTTTTTGAAGTGTTCCCGTTTTGTTCTACCAATGACTACGGTGTCGTCCCTATAAGAAAAAGCGAATGGTTGCATCTCTGGCCCGATCACCGTGTCAAGTGCTCTTTGGAATGTGGCGGACGCGGTGTGTTATCCGAACGGCATCATTTTCCATTGGAATAAGCCTTTCCCTGGCACTGTAAATGCGGTGTATTGCCTGCTCTGCTCGTTCATTGGGATTTGCCAATATACACTTTTCAAATGTAATCTACTGATGCATTGTGCCTCCCTAAGCTGGTTGAGGATGTGTTACCCTCGTGGGACAGGGTAAGCATCTTTTTCTGAATGTTCATTGAGTTGTCTGTAGTCAATACACATTCTCAGTCGTTGTTTTTTTTTTTCATCAGAACCCCTGGTGCACTATATGCGAAATGAGTCTTGTTCGAGTAATTCGTTGACTTGTGCATGGATTACTGCTTACATGGCTGGATTGCGAGGGTAATATCATTGTTTGATTGGCCAATCGTTCTTCATATAGATGCGATGGCTTGTGATAGGGCTTGTTCCAGTCATTTTCTCGAAGTGTGCGAGTTCGTGCTCCAAGAAAAGTTTGATATGGTCTTCGGTGATATCCTCGTCTGGTGTCTAAATCAGCGCTGCCTAACTCAAGATTTCGTTGTCGTTTCTGGTGGTCTTTTTTTTTTGGGGTTGGGGTTTTTGTTGTTTCGTCTGGCGTTTGCAGGGTTCCGGTGGTGCCATGTGGGTTGTTAATCCAACACAAAAAAAAACCTTGTTCCACATGGGCGAGGAAATCCACACCGAGTAGTTGGGTAGTTGTTGTTGGGTAGTACGAAGAAATTAATTTTTACTTCTCGCTGGCCCAGTTGGACTTGTAATTCCAGCGTTTGAGTTACCACTCGGTTTTTCGCGTCGGCTAGTCGAATTACTTCCTCCACCTGGACCCAGTGACCATGTTTGGCGATTTTCTTGGCCATGGTTTCGGTAAGAAAGCTGCCTTTGGCACCGGTGCCATTGGCCGAACTAAGCCGTTTTTTCCCTACTCTGATCTGGGCAAGCAAGCGTCGACCATCGAATCTTTAGTCGTTCTTGGGCGGTCCTCGTGTTTTTTCGCCTCTGGGTGTCGTTTCCCTCAACCCATGCGCAACAATCCTTGGTTCTAATGTTGTCCATGCCGCATACCCAACAAAATAGTTTGGGAGAGTTGGCCCAATTTCTAGCGATATGACCGGGCATCTTACAACGGCGGCATAGATTCGATCTTTGGAAATTTCCCACCATTGTTTAGGTAATGGCCGATCTTGGTGGTGCAGTTGGGTAGTTCTGTATTGCTGCGTTGACTTGTAATCCACTAAATTCTTAAAATCTCTCCATATTGCGTAATGTTTGAATTCTACGCGACTGTTTCGGTAAGTTCTTTCCAATTTTTTCCCCTCGTTGAGGTTGGTGAACTACATTATCTTGCGTAGTCCCCTCACATAGTCTTTGGATGGTTCTCCTAGTCCTTAGTATCTTCCTATGATTTGATCGAGAGCTCGCTCCTGGTAGTCGGTTGGCACATGGTAGCGCAAAAATGTACTGTTAAACGAGTCCCAATCTGGCATATGGACTGGGCTAGTGTGCCACCAATCGACAGCATCTCCTAAGAGCAATATGACCATGGCTCCTGCCGCTTGTTCTAGCTCGATTCCGTATGCTTGTGCTAGTTCTTGGGTGCGGCTAATGAGCTTGAGCGGGTTGCCATTGCCATTGTCAAACTCTTCCCCAAGTACAGATCGTACTGATGTCGGTTACTCGAGTGGTTTTCTTTGTGCTCGTCGTGATTGGTTTGTTGGTATCCTTCTGCCCTTCCGTGGTGCTTGAGGAGAGTGTGGGTATAGTTGGAGAGATAATCCTGTCGTGGCCACGGAAGAGCCAGGGCCTTCGGTGCCGGGTGGGACCGAGGGATTTGAGGACGGTTGGCGAGCATTTTTCTGGCCTAGGGACTTGATTTTGGCGCTAGTGCTTTCATCGTGTTCTCTATCGCTGATAAATTCCGAGACCTGGCGTCGTAGATCTTCGGCCAGCGTTTCAGGTTTTAAGCCGAATTCCTCAGCGTAAAGTTCCAGCTGTGTTTTGTTTGTGTTGAATACCAAATACCGTTTCTCAGTGTGTTTTTCAAGCATCTTTGTGCTGGAGATGGGGGTAGTCTATTTATGGTGTTGGCAAACGATTTTTCAAGTGGTAAGGTCCCTGCTCGGGCGCACCGTAACGACCTCTTTGGTAGCACGGAGTTACTCTCACCCAATAAATATACTGTTGTGATTCTAGACTGTACTTTATTCGTAACCTATTTCTTGCAGACCTCGTTTGTTGTCTCCGCGAGTGAGACGTGGTTGTTGGATGCAGTTCGCTGATCTGGATTTATATTAAAAGGCGATGGGCTCGTGCCGGGTGCAGGGCGTTGCACTGAGTCGAGATCTGGTCAGGCGATGGTGGCTCGGTGGTATTCCAGATTCGATTATTCAATCGAACTCTTGAGGGCTGCTTGGAGCTTACCCAGGCTGGAGATTCCACTGGCTGATGTCTTTCTTCTAGATTCCGCTGTTGCTGTTGACTTGTCAGACGACTGGAACTAAGTGAATTTCTTTTTTAATATATAAGATGTATTTCTAGACTGTAGTTGGAGCCTTCCGACTTAACCAGGAATTGTTGTGATTATAATGGGAGTTCTAATATCACGACGTACCCCAAATATTGAAAGAAAACACATTTCTTGGGATTTATGCGTAAGTTTGCTTTATAGTCGCAAAACATCTTGTAGTTTTTGAAGTGTTCCCGTTTTGTTCTACCAATGACTACGGTGTCGTCCCTATAAGAAAAAGCGAATGGTTGCATCTCTGGCCCGATCACCGTGTCAAGTGCTCTTTGGAATGTGGCGGACGCGGTGTGTTATCCGAACGGCATCATTTTCCATTGGAATAAGCCTTTCCCTGGCACTGTAAATGCGGTGTATTGCCTGCTCTGCTCGTTCATTGGGATTTGCCAATATACACTTTTCAAATGTAATCTACTGATGCATTGTGCCTCCCTAAGCTGGTTGAGGATGTGTTACCCTCGTGGGACAGGGTAAGCATCTTTTTCTGAATGTTCATTGAGTTGTCTGTAGTCAATACACATTCTCAGTCGTTGTTTTTTTTTTTCATCAGAACCCCTGGTGCACTATATGCGAAATGAGTCTTGTTCGAGTAATTCGTTGACTTGTGCATGGATTACTGCTTACATGGCTGGATTGCGAGGGTAATATCATTGTTTGATTGGCCAATCGTTCTTCATATAGATGCGATGGCTTGTGATAGGGCTTGTTCCAGTCATTTTCTCGAAGTGTGCGAGTTCGTGCTCCAAGAAAAGTTTGATATGGTCTTCGGTGATATCCTCGTCTGGTGTCTAAATCAGCGCTGCCTAACTCAAGATTTCGTTGTCGTTTCTGGTGGTCTTTTTTTTTTTGGGGTTGGGGTTTTTGTTGTTTCGTCTGGCGTTTGCAGGGTTCCGGTGGTGCCATGTGGGTTGTTAATCCAACACAAAAAAAAAACCTTGTTCCACATGGGCGAGGAAATCCACACCGAGTAGTTGGGTAGTTGTTGTTGGGTAGTACGAAGAAATTAATTTTTACTTCTCGCTGGCCCAGTTGGACTTGTAATTCCAGCGTTTGAGTTACCACTCGGTTTTTCGCGTCGGCTAGTCGAATTACTTCCTCCACCTGGACCCAGTGACCATGTTTGGCGATTTTCTTGGCCATGGTTTCGGTAAGAAAGCTGCCTTTGGCACCGGTGCCATTGGCCGAACTAAGCCGTTTTTTCCCTACTCTGATCTGGGCAAGCAAGCGTCGACCATCGAATCTTTAGTCGTTCTTGGGCGGTCCTCGTGTTTTTTCGCCTCTGGGTGTCGTTTCCCTCAACCCATGCGCAACAATCCTTGGTTCTAATGTTGTCCATGCCGCATACCCAACAAAATAGTTTGGGAGAGTTGGCCCAATTTCTAGCGATATGACCGGGCATCTTACAACGGCGGCATAGATTCGATCTTTGGAAATTTCCCACCATTGTTTAGGTAATGGCCGATCTTGGTGGTGCAGTTGGGTAGTTCTGTATTGCTGCGTTGACTTGTAATCCACTAAATTCTTAAAATCTCTCCATATTGCGTAATGTTTGAATTCTACGCGACTGTTTCGGTAAGTTCTTTCCAATTTTTTCCCCTCGTTGAGGTTGGTGAACTACATTATCTTGCGTAGTCCCCTCACATAGTCTTTGGATGGTTCTCCTAGTCCTTAGTATCTTCTCATGATTTGATCGAGAGCTCGCTCCTGGTAGTCGGTTGGCACATGGTAGCGCAAAAATGTACTGTTAAACGAGTCCCAATCTGGCATATGGACTGGGCTAGTGTGCCACCAATCGACAGCATCTCCTAAGAGCAATATGACCATGGCTCCTGCCGCTTGTTCTAGCTCGATTCCGTATGCTTGTGCTAGTTCTTGGGTGCGGCTAATGAGCTTGAGCGGGTTGCCATTGCCATTGTCAAACTCAGATCGTACTGATGTCGGTTACTCGAGTGGTTTTCTTTGTGCTCGTCGTGATTGGTTTGTTGGTATCCTTCTGCCCTTCCGTGGTGCTTGAGGAGAGTGTGGGTATAGTTGGAGAGATAATCCTGTCGTGGCCACGGAAGAGCCAGGGCCTTCGGTGCCGGGTGGGACCGAGGGATTTGAGGACGGTTGGCGAGCATTTTTCTGGCCTAGGGACTTGATTTTGGCGCTAGTGCTTTCATCGTGTTCTCTATCGCTGATAAATTCCGAGACCTGGCGTCGTAGATCTTCGGCCAGCGTTTCAGGTTTTAAGCCGAATTCCTCAGCGTAAAGTTCCAGCTGTGTTTTGTTTGTGTTGAATACCGAATACCGTTTCTCAGTGTGTTTTTCAAGCATCTCTGTGCTGGAGATCGGGGTAGTCTATTTATGGTGTTGGCAAACGATTTTTCAAGTGGTAAGGTCCCTGCTCGGGCGCACCGTAACAACCTCTTTGGTAGCACGGAGTTACTCTCACCCAATAAATATACTGTTGTGATTCTAGACTGTACTTTATTCGTAACCTATTTCTTGCAGACCTCGTTTGTTGTCTCCGCGAGTGAGACGTGGTTGTTGGATGCAGTTCGCTGATCTGGATTTATATTAAAAGGCGATGGGCTCGTGCCGGGTGCAGGGCGTTGCACTGAGTCGAGATCTGGTCAGGCGATGGTGGGCTCGGTGGTATTCCAGATTCGATTATTCAATCGAACTCTTGAGGGCTGCTTGGAGCTTACCCAGGCTGGAGATTCCACTGGCTGATGTCTTTCTTCTAGATTCCGCTGTTGCTGTTGACTTGTCAGACGACTGGAACTAAGTGAATTTCTTTTTTAATATATAAGATGTATTTCTAGACTGTAGTTGGAGCCTTCCGACTTAACCAGGAATTGTTGTGATTATAATGGGAGTTCTAATATCTAGGGTATCTATAATATTTACAAATGTAATTTACAAATTCTAAGTGCTAAAAAATTTGACCACGCCCACCCCCGCCCCCACAAATAAGCAAAGTCTGCATCTCCAACACCCCTTAAGCTAGAATACCCAAATTTTGCAGGTTGAATTCTGTTTCCCTATTAAAACGATTGGAAGAAAATATTGTGGCACGCCCACCCAAGCCCTTGCAATGGAGCAAAAGTTTGTTTCTCCTTAACCTGTAGAACGGGCACAACCAACTTTAAATTGATGGTAAAACTTGAAAAATTTGATCAAAAATACAATTGCCACGCCCACTTCTGACTCTCCAAATAGTCGGGAAAAAGAGTGTAGCGCAGTCTGGTGCATCCGACTGCAACGTTCTTACGTGTTTTTAATAAAGCTTTTTGATAACTATCTACATATTCATATTTGATAACTGAACTGCAAGTTATAAGCCCAACTTGTTTGAAGACATTAAGACGATCCCAGGACACGGTACCTTCTGATGATACTTCGCGCAGTCGCTAATAGCAGCGGCGGTGATCGATAAAGTGTGTCGCAGTTCAAATATGTGCGCGTATTCCAAATATATGCGCCTAGTTTGAATATGTGCGTGTAGTTCAAATGAAATATTTAATCGGTGTTAGCTTTTCTTTTCTTGCGTTAACTTAATTTATTTGTTCGCTCCTTGCTACGCCCCGTATAAAATCATATTCGCACGAAAATTTATCTTCGCCCCTACAACCTTAACCAACAGTTTTCTACACAAAAGGGTAAATTTTCCGGAAAAAGTATGCAGTTTTTATTGAATTTTCATATTGATCTTTGAAAATTAATTTGAAGCAAATCGCACAAGAACTCAACTTTGGCCTTTTTACCCACTTTCCGGAAAATTGGTATGCAGTTTTTAATGAATTTTCATATTGCTCTTTGAAAATGAGTTTTAAGCAAATCGCATAAGAACTCAACTTTGACCTTTTTACCACCCAATTTGCACCCGGGAATGTGAATTTTCCGGAAAATTGTTTTGCAGTTTTTAATAAATTTTCATATTGGTCTTTGAAAATGAGTTTGAAGCAAATCACATAAAAACTCAACTTTGGCCTTTTTACCACCCACTTTCCACTCGGGAATGTGAATTTTCCGGAAAACTGGTATGCAGTTTTAAATGCATTTTCATATAGATTTTTGAAGCAAATCGCATAAAAGCTTAACTTTCGCCCATACAACCTTGACCACCCATTTTCCACGCAGGGGAGTGAATTTTCCCGAAAATTGGTATGCAGTCATAAATTATTTTTTATATAGATCATTGCTTTTAAGTTTGAAGCTGATCGGCTTAGTGCTCACTTTCGGTATATGCCTAAGCTACTGTGAAAATTTCAGCCATCTAGCTCTTTTGGTTTGGGCCCTGCGTTGATTGCCAATCGCCAATCACCAATCGCTGGTGAGGACAAACTCTTTTATATATATACATAATTACTAACACGCTTGTGTCGTGCGGTAAATGTCCTAAGCGGAGTCTGTGTATCTTAAAATTTAAACGCATGCACACAAACAAGAGCAGTTGGCTCGCGTCGTTTATATACACTCCATTTTGTTTCTTTTTTTGTGAGCGCTTTTCTACCACGTATTCTGAAACACACATACATACTTTTGTATGCACCGTGGTGCAAATACATAAATATCAGCCCAATTAACTGTGTGCTTAATTTACATACATTCCGTTTTGTTCTTTGTGCGTTTCTTAACAGCGGATTTTCATGCACCTCGAAAAAACCTCAAACCTCGAAATTTTTCGAATAGATTCTGTTCCGGGTTTCGAATCATAAGGAAAAATTTTGGTTCGGTTCGCCAGGAACCCCCGAACCGGAGGTTTTGGTTCATTGAAATTTAAAACAATTAATGAAATTTTGTATATATTTTGACTCATTTTTAATATTTTACATACATAAATATGAATAACCAAATTTTCTCCAATGAAACGTACCCAATTCGTAGTATTCAATAAAGTGTTTGACCTTAGTATTTGTAATGAGAACACTTTTCACTAAAGATTTTAATCTTAACTAGTGCGAAATTCGGAACGAACAGATGTGATCGTGGAAAATGCGAGTTCTAACTTGTATTTCAGAAATGGCTAGAACAAGATTTCTTTTTTTTCTTTTACGAGTATTCTAAAATTTAAATACTTGCTGATTTTTTAAATGTAAATAATGATTTCGTAATCTTTTCATCATAGGAATCATCATTTGCACAACAGAAAATTCACAAAAAAAAAACTTCCACAAAAATTAGGTGTTTGTGAAAAAATATCTTCATTGAACCGAACCTTTTCTGTTGAAAAGGTGTTCCGGTTCGGGTTCAGATTCAGGGGCACAATAGTTTGTAGGGTTCGGTTCATGGTCTGGTTCTGAGGACCCAAAAAACCCGAACCGAACCAGGTCCGTTTTCTAGCAATTTTTATATCGAGAAAGGGTCGAGAACGGATACGTTTTCTAACAGTTTTCCTATCGAGAAAGGGTCGAGATTGATATCGAAAACAGATCCGTTCTCGACATTCAAAAATTATGTTTTGTTTCATTCCATTTCGTTGCTCTTACTAAAAATATAGTAATATAGTTTTTAATATAGTTTTTTATTCATATTTAACAAATAACGTTAAAAATATTTGTAATTAACGCAGGAAATCGTATTCTAAAATTGTTTCGAATTTGTTGAGATTTTCGGAAAAGCAGCAAACATTTACCAAAATTAATTTATATAGTTTCTTATTCATATTTAATAAATACCGTTAAAAAAAATTTGTAATTAACAAATTATGTTGTTGGACAAAAAAAAATTCAAAATAATGGATCACTTGGCAAGTGAATGCGCAGTTGCTCTATATGTTGCATATAACTCCACGTAGCTCCTGTTTGGAATTTGTAGATCGATATTTCTTATCGGTATAACTCCAGATAAGTAACGTGTAAGTCTCGGCCGCCTGCTCTACATATTTCATGCCATCGACAAAGACCTCAGTTCATTCAATCTTTAGAAGTGCCTGCGAACTAATTCCCGTAGCAATGCGTTCATTCTCCATGCCCTCTTCCAGTAGCGCAGGATGAATTGTGGCCTGGTTGTTTGAGTTTTTTAGGGAAATTTTTAGGGACACGCTGATGCCAAACATAAAGATTCGACTTTGCGTGTGTAAATGCTCACGTTGGCTTGGAGCGATAGTAAATAAAAACAAGTAAGAACGTTGCAGTCGGATGCACCCGACTGCGATATACTCTTTTTTTCGCCTCTTTGCGGAGTCAGTGGGCGTGGCAATTGAATTTCTGCTCAAATCTTTAAAGTTTTGCCATCAATTAAAATTTGGTTGGGCCTGTTCTACAGGTTTGGGAGAAACAAACATTGCTTGATTGCAAGGGCGGGGGTGGGCGTGGCAAAAATATTTTTATCCAATCTATTAAATAGGGCAACAGAATTCAACTTGCAAAATTTGGTGATTCTAGCTAAAGGGGTGGGGGAGATACAGACTTTGCCTATTTGTGGGGGCGGGGGTGGGCGTGGCCGGATTTTTTTTTGCCAGATCAATGAAGGATGTGATAAGTAGCCCTTGTGCCAAATTTGGTTACTCTAGCTATAAAACTGTGGAAGATATAGGTTTTTGCGGTTTGTGGGGGAAGGGGTGGGGGTGGGGGGGAGATCTTGACACTTTGTCTGCCTATGGTATATACCAACATGTATACCAAGTTTGGTTGCTCTAGCTTCAAAACTGTGGAAAAAACCTGCGTTCATACAGACAGACGGACAGACGGACAGACGGACATTTCACAAACCCAATATACTCTTATTTCCTTTTTTTTTCAAAAAAGTTAAAAAAAGAGTATAATGATGAAGCCGTCAAAGAAGTTGGAAATGGATGGCTTGTGCCCGCACTAAAGGTATAAGAAATAATTAGATATAAAACAGTTCAGTACTGTTTATACTCTGTTTTCCGAAATGGAAAAAAAGAGTATATTGGGTTTGTGAAATGTCCGTCCGTCCGTCCGTCCGTCTGTCCGTCCGACCGTCCGTCTGTCCGTCCGTCTATATGAACGCAGTTTTTTTCCACCGTTTTGAAGCTAGAGCATCCAAGCTTGGCATACATGTTGGTATATACCATAGTCAGACAAAGTGTCAATATCTCCCCCCACCCCCACCCCTTCCCCCACAAACCGCAAAAACCTATATCTTCTGCAGTTCTACAGCTAGAGTAAGCAAATTTGACATAAAGACTACTGACAACATCCTTGGCCAACCTGCCAAAAAAAAATATGCCACGCCCACTACCGCCCCCGCAAATGAGCTAAACCTGTATCTCCTACACCCTTATAGCTAGAAATCCCAAATTTTGCAGTATGACTCAATTTAAACTCTTCGATAGATTAGAGAAAAAAAAAATTTGACACGCCCACCCCCGCCCCAGTAAACGAGCGATCATTTTGCCAAGCACCGGATTGCTTTGGGCGTTTGCAGCGTTCTGCACTTAGTAGAAAGAATTTTATAGTTCGTAGCATATATATATAAGTAGTCTTTAAAAGAATTTAATTTAATATACGTACAGAAAACAGAGTATATCGCAGTCGGATGAGCCCGACTGCAACGTTCTTACTTGTTTTAACTTACCTTCTGGTATTATTGGCCGACAAAATAAAGAGCATATGCATATGCTCGCTCCATTGTGTATTGTAGGAACTGTTGTGTGATTTATTCAACACGTTGACTTGGTGCAAGCAATTCGACTTATTTGTTCAATTGATGAAACGAAGTTTTAAGCGATTGTCATTGAACAGACTGCTTAGACTTTTAAAATTGTGTTCCTACTAAACAATAGATGGAGTATTTTTACTTGTGTGACGTATCACTAGCGCTTTTTAGGTTTCAAAAAAGCAAGTTGCGAATAAAAAGAGATTAACATTTAACAATAACACGTCATTTTGTCATTTACGCACGTTTAACTGACATTTCTATAACATTTGTCGTTCATGTTATCTTAACAGTAAATGTTATCAAATGAGAAACAAACGAGAAAAAAGGACGTACGAGAAAAGCGTATGTTATTGCGGGGCTGGAAGCATTCTGATCTGGACACAATTTGGTAGTTGCAAATATCATTGGATTGCCTCTTTTACATAGAGAACGCCTTGGATGGATAGTTGCAGGTGGTGGTCCAAGACAAGTCATTTCTTTTTCCAATGCAAATCATCTATCTTCTGAGGTCCGAACTGATGATTTAATCCGCCGATTTTGGGAGAAAGAAAGCTTTCCAGAGAATAATGTCGCCACCAAAAAGGAAGAGCTTGGCTGCGAAGAACACTTTGTGATGAATTTTCAAAATACTCTGTCCGGCTGCCTCTCAAACACAATTTGGATCAATTAGGGGAATCTTATTAACAGGCACTTTGCAGATTCATATCACATGACAGGAAGCTTCAGCGTCATCCTCACCTTTAGTCCCCGTACTTCGATTTTATTAAAGAGTATAGGTTCATAGCAAGCAACACATTTATTGTTCTTCAAGTAGTTCAGTGGATTAACATTGATAAACAAGTAAGAACGTTGCAGTCGGATGCACCCGACTGCGATATTCTATTTTTGTAGCATCTTTGCGGAATCAGAAGTGGGCGTGGCAATTGTATTTCAGAACAAATCTTTCACGTTTTGCCATCAATTTAAATTTGTTTGGGCCCGTTCTTGTGATCTTGACACTTTGACTGCCTATGGTATATATAAAAATCTATACCAAGTTTGGTTGCTGTAGCTTCAAAACTGTGGAAAAAACCTGTGTTCATACGGACAGACGGACGGACAGACGGACATTTCACAAACCCAATATACTCTTTTTTCTTTGTTTTCAAAAAAATTTAAAAAGATATGTACCAAAAATCAAAGCAAACTTGTTGCTGTGGGAGTTTTTTTTTCAAATTGCGGGGGTGTATCCGAAATTTGAAATCAAATTGAACTGCGTATGGTATACAGAAACCTGCATGCCAAGTTTTGAGTCTCTGGCTCTTATAGTCTCTGAGATCGACGCGTTTATACAGACAGACGAACGGACGGATGGACAGACAGACGGACATGGCTGGTTCGACTCAGCTGTCAAGAACATATATACTTTTCTAGCGGACCCGGCGAACTTCGTCTCGGCCCAATTTGATACTTTCAGATAAACTCTTGACTGATAATAAAACACAGATATTTCAAATTTCAATGATATTTATTTAAATGGAATCGAAGTCAGTAGAGCGCGATATCCATTTTAGATACCCCAATGCGTCTCGTGAGTATCCGCTCAACTTAAAACCATTTTTAATATACATTTCTTGATAAAAATAATCCGAGGCCAATTTCGACAAAAAATTCTAGGATTACAAAACCGGGACTGGAGGTCGACTTTTTTACAAAATAAGGCAATACCAGCTGTGCCAAGCGACTACTGTTATCGTTAAGAGTGCTGTATACGTTAACAGTGAGATTATCTGTGGAGGCGCTAGCGAATTTTCAGGAAAGTTTTTCGAAAATTTTGGTTTGGCAATTTGGCAATAACGAACTGTAAAAAAAAAATTTGAGCCAAATCGGCCCAGCCGTTCTCACGTTGTGATATCAAGCTGCACCCGTTATTCCAAATTTTGTGAACTTAATCAATATTTCTCAACCGTGTGCGTAAATTTTCTTCACTCTGACTCACACTCCGTTTCGACACTTCGAGCGGATTTTCCAAAATTTGAAAATAACGTTGTTTATATTTTTGAATGAGAGGCTTTTAAAGCAAGCTTGAAGCAAGTCGCACGAAATCTAAGCTTTGGCCCATCAAACCTTGACCACCAATTTTCCACCCAGAAAGACGAGTTTTCCGTAAAATTGGAAAGCAGTTTAAATTGAATTTGAATATACATCTTTGAAGTTTCGCCCTGTCTACCATCCACTTTCCACCCAGACGGCTGAGTTTGGCGGAAAATTTGTATGAATTTTCATATAGATCTTTGAAAATTAATTTGAAGCAAATCGCCAAAAACTCAACTTTCGCCCTGTTTACCACCCACTTTCCGCCCAGTTGGGTTTCGGCAGAGCGTAAGCTAAAAAAAAAAACGGCACTTCTGCCATTTTTGTGAATGTATATGTATGCGAACGAATAAAGGGTGCAAACCACAAGCGCAGTGTAGGCGTACACAAACATATACAATTTCCAGCCAAATTTACGCAACTGAAATATATTTTTTTTACTTAATAAAAACTTATTTTATCCTCGCAGAGGGTATTATAATTTTGTCACGAAATGTGTAACACATTAAAGGAGACGTCACAGAAAAAAAAATTGTGTATTCGTGATCAACATCATCAACAGCCGAGTCATGTCCGTTTGCACGTCGGTCTGAAATCGGTTGAAAAATAAGTTTTTGTATGCAAAACTTTTTTGTTTTTCAAGATAACTCAAACTCACTTTACCTAAGTTTAAAGACAGTTAAGATATGATGACAAAATTTCATCAAAATCGGATGACTAAATCACTATATCTTATAGGAACAATCCGTTGAAAAATAAGTTTTCTTATGCAAATCTTTTCTGCAAGGGTATATATCTTCCAAAGATAACATTTCTATCGTGTTAGCGTTCAAGATAACTCAAACAAACTCACTTAACCTATGTTTCAGGACAGTTTATACATGATGACAAAATTTCATTGAAGTCGGTCTTCTATATTTTATAGCTGCCATAGGAATGATCGGTTGAAAATAAAGTTTTTTGTTTTTCAAAATAACTCGACCAAACTCATTACAGCTGCCATAGGAACAATCTGTACAATAATTAAGTTTTCTTGTGTAAAAATGTCGCGTCGAGCGGTGCTACGCCTTGAATAAATTAATATTCGCACGAAAAATTAACTTCGCCCATATAATTTTTAGAAATCTACCTCTGAAGTTTCCGCAAAACTAGTATGAAATTTTTAATGAATTCTGGCGGAACAAGAGTCATATAGCCCAAATCCAAATACGCCAAGTCCAAGTACTCTTCTTCCGCCAGAATCTATGAATCTTTGTTAATATTTTTCCCTCATCACTGCCTGTTAATGGAAGAAAGCACGACTATCAAGCTGCAGGTTGTTTTCGATGGTTCAGCTGTAACCAGTAGTAAATTTTCATCTATGGTACGAAACCAGCTTCGTTTCTAGCAGTTCGGACAATGGAGCAGCTAGCCGTCTTCATTTCTAATTGGCGATAAAATTCTTCATCACGATTTTTATGAAGATAACCTCATATCTGGCGGTACTTCGGTTGAAGATGCTATCGAAGTCTTGCGACTTGCCTGGGATCCATCAATCGATAAATTGCTGTTTCTCTGGTGCCTGCAAATCAGACGTCTAAGCCGTCCAAGAGAGCTGTGCTTTCTGCAATTGCTCGGTTTTACGATCCGCTAGATTTAATTATACATGTCATCGTGAAGTGCAAGATTTTCTTCAGATTCTTTGGAAAGAGAATCTAGATTGGGATGAGAGTCTTCCAACTGCTCTAGATACTGCCTGGCAAGAACTTTTTAGAGCTTTTAGTCATGTTCAATTACCTACATATCCCCAATTGGTTGTTAATCTCAAATATGATGTCGAAGTTCACGGCTTATGCGATGCCAGCATTACTGTATATCAGTGGTGCACAGCTACAAAAATGCTGCCGATGTATGCGTAAGACTACACTGTGTTATTATTGATGACTCTCATTTGTTGCGTGACAAAGCGAATTCACTGAGAGAAATAAGTTTCTATATTTCAAAGTACAAAATTGAAATCACTTAAAAAAAAAAAAAACAAAAAAAAATAAAATATGACAAAAAAAAAAAAAAATTCAAAATGAAGATACTAACATCTAGTCAATATTTTCAAGATTAATATTTAGTGAGCAACACTTAATTATAACTGAATTTTCAACTTGCCTATTAGACAACGAGTTTCTATAGCTGTTTTGTATAAATTTAAAAATAGAAAAGGTTGATTCGCACAAATAGGTCGACCCAAACATTGAGATTATTATAATAATATAAAATATCTTATAATAAAATATAAATGGAATATATGAATAAGAGGTGGTTTCTGCGCGGCCGCTGCAAGTTGTTGCTTTGTCAAAAATCAGCGAACAACTGAACGCGCGCACAAAGAAATCGCTCAGCTTTGCTGGCATTCGGTAGACGAACGATGTGTAGCTTGCTACTTCGGGCGCTACAAAAAGAACGAAGCAAATGGCTGTCGCTTCGCTTCGCTCACATACGTGTGCGCGCGTCTTTTTTTGTTGCGCTCGGGAGCTATTGGGCTGTGCACCACTGCGTTAGATAAACTCCAGAGTGATAATAAAACACAGATATTTCAAATTTCAATGTTATTTATTTGAATGGAATCGAAGTCAGCAGAGCGTGATATGCATTTTAGATACCCCAATGCGTCGCGTGAGTATCCGCTCAACCTAAAACCATTTTTAATATACATTTCTGGATTCAAGTAATCCTAGCCCAATTTTGACAAGAAATTCTAGGTTCACAAACCTGGTACCGGAGGTTGTTTTTTTTGACGCAAATATAATAAATAAGGCTATACCAGTTGTGTCAAGAAAAGTTTTCCAAAATTTTGGTTTGTAACAACTGGCAATTACGAACTGTGAACATAATTTGAGTCAAATCGGCCCAGCCGTTCTCACGTGATGACATCACGCGAAAATTTGCCACCATTTTTAGATATACATATATGGTCGGAAAGGCCTCCTTCTACCTGTTACATACATTTGCAGTACTTTATAACTCCATCTTAACCATATTTAATGGGAACAGGGAGTAAAAATTGCTAGTGTTACTTTAAGAAAATCTGTAATAGCCTGCTTACATTAGTTCAGCAGTGGCAATAGCATTATGATTTGACAGCTGCTGGCAGTTATCGCATAGAAACTATGCAGGCCTTGTTTGTGTTTCTATCGGCGCTACTGCCGAAAGTTGAGGCTGCTGCTTGCTAACTACGTATTTGTTCGTGTGTGACTTTGATGTTCAGTGCTCTCGCACTCTCTCGACTTTGAAAGAGCAAATGCTGAGCGAACGTGCTAGCACTGGTTGACTAGCTGATATAATAGTACAATAATACATGATGAACATTGTATTGGTGTATTCTTTTACATTTTGTATTTGTGCTTATTTTGCATTTGCTTGCATTTGACTGTAGAAGGTACCTACCTAAATCTAAAAATGAATATAAATGATTTTAAAATACAAACTATTTTCTTGTTCCTACAGCATTTGGTCGCAAAAATAAATTTGAATTTCGCACGGAACCTATGTACCTTAACATATAAATTATGCATTAATATCAATGAAACATAACATTTTTTATTATATTTGGCAATATTCATTTATTTACCTTTAGATTTAATAGGTCTTAAAACAAATATAACATATATTGGCACGTATGTTACATGTCCAACTATATGAAAACTATCTTATTCTTAAATGAATTATAAATTTGAAATATTTTGAGTGACTGACGGCAAAACAAAGATGGGTTGATATGTGTGTGCATACATATGCGCACACACATAACCATGAATATGTATGTGTGTACCGATGGCCAGTAGTAGCTAGAATACGTGCAGAGTCGACGCAGAGCTGGCTCCGGTCATTAGTTTTCGGGCTCTCTTCCGATAACCTCTTCGGTTCTTTTTAACACAGGCATGTCCCACGAAGGTTATTGGCCCTCACGGCATAACCGGTAATCGGTACAGAACTGGTCTACTGGAAATCACTTCTTGGAACTCTGCACCGATTACTGGTTATACAGAGAGAGCCACAACACATTTGTGAGTTTGCTATTTGCATCGCTCTTGAAGGAGTTTTAAGTACTCCTAGCTAGCTCCAGCTTTCCAAACAATTGAAGTTAATCTGCGAAACATCAGGCTCCGTGAAAGCCGTTTGTGGTCCACCAACCAAAAAATGGGCTGATGTGAGAACATCAAGGTATGCTGGATCTTCTGAAATGGGAAGCAACTGTCTAGAATTAATGACTGCCGATATGTGGGAAACGAGGGTGCGAAGTACTTCAAATCCCAGGACAGTTGAACCCACAACTCTGTAGAAGTGGTGTTTGGCAGTTTTCACCGCGGCCTCCCACAGGTCACCAAAGTGAGGCGAGCGTGGTGGAATAAATCTGCAATCAATGGTGTCCGCCAAGCAAAACCGGAGAACAGCTTCTTTATGACAGCTACTGAGGAACAGATTTTTCAGCTACAATAGCTCATTTCTAGCGCCAACAAAGTTGGTGGCGTTATCAGACCATATTTGACGAGGCTTGCCGCAAGTGTATGTAAACCGTTTGCGAGCAGCGATGAATGCAGCCATAGACAGATCCTTGACCAGCTCAAGATGTACGGCTTTCGTGGCGGGTCAAATGAATACGCTGATGTATCGTTTTACAGAAGCCTTGTTGCGACTATCAAGTTTAAAGAAGAACGGTCCGCAAAAGTCTACTCCGTCTATATAAAACCCTCGAGTTCCAATAAATCGCTCTTTCGGAAGATCAGCTACTACGTGCTCCACCAAACGCGGCTTGCTCCGAAAACATCTTATGCATTTATTGACTATCCTGGCAACTGTTTAGCGGCCACCAACAGGCCAATACTGCAGACTGCTTGGAGATTTTGTTGATGGAAATGAGTGATGACGGCTGCGTTAACCGGATGTTGGCTAGTCAGTATAATAAGATGCCGAGCATCATATGGAAGCGTTGAGTTCTCGAGGCGCCCATCAACGCGAAGAACACCAAATTCATCCAGAAACAGCAGTAATGAAGACAGGACACTAGAGCGTTTGACCTCACCCTTCGATTGCAAATTTTGTATGTCATGGAAGAGACAATTTTTTTGCACGTTCCGAAAAACTATAAAGGATGCGTATGTCAGAGATGTGGAATCCAGGGCGTCGAGTACGATGAATGAATATGTAGACGAAAGAAAATAACTTTTGAAGATGAGGAAAACCGTTCAAATATTTGCATCTCAATATGACATCATCAGTAGGGTCTTCGATTAGCAGAACTGTTCGGCGTAACTCCACAATTGGACTATCAAGAAGGCAGGAAACAGGCCAGAACTCTCTAGAACCAATCAGAAATTCATGACCACAAGACCACGGCTTTGATTCTAATTTGGAAACATAATGCCATTGGAATTCTGTTCTTAATTCCAGTATGGTAGCTATCCGGTTACCAACGAATACGTTGAGTTTCGAATAGTCATCTCGGACACAAGAAAGCTATATTGACGAATCTGACCCAACAATGATATGTGGTATTTCTTGCATCAGCTGGGCCAATAAAACTGCACCACAATGTTCCCACTTAGGTACCGTAAGAGTCTTGAGTGGAGCTACTCGGGCTTTGGAGCACAAGGGACCTGACGTTGATTGCTCTCCTTTTGACAGCACATATATGCAGGCTCCATATGCAGCAGTGGTGCACAGCCCCATAGCTCTCGAGCGCAACAAAAAAAGACGCGCGCACACGTATGTGAGCGAAGCGAAGCTACAGCCATTTGCTTCGTTTTTTTTGTCGCGCCAGAAGTAGCAAGCTAGACATCGTTCGTGTACCGAATGCCAGCAAAGCTGAGCGATTTCTTTGTGCGCGCTAAAATAATTATGGTAGCCCTCAATGCATAATTTGGGTCATGGAAGCGTTGTAACATTGAGCGACATTATTGGGAAGTCCATCCCCAGTTTAGACCTTTCGGCAGTGCCACACTAGAATATAAATTTTCCGAATTAAAAGCATTTTTCGACACCGAAAACGAATCGCACAGCCAATCCATCGGCGTTGCGGTCAACAATGAAAAATAGCATTCGGAACAGCTTGTCAAAGCGTCATATATTTGGGCTTTGGAATTGGCTAAGCAGGGTCGTCCTTTTTCTGACGGAATTCATTTAAAAAATGTTATCAAATCAACTGTTGGCTGCTTTTCAGAAGGCAAATCAATGTTGGATACTATCGATGAGATTCCAGCATCGCGAACAACGATGGCTAGACGCACCGATAGTATTGCTTAATTTGTGCACAACAATATTGTGTTAAGCATTCAACAGTGTGATTTCTTTTCAATCTGTATTGACGAGACCACTGATATAAACGGCATAGCTCAATTGGCCGTGTGTGCTAGGACCATTAATAAGAATTTTGATATATCCGAAAATGTACTCAATATTATTCCGTGCCTCAGCAACGTCACCGGTGAAAATATATACAATGCTCTTAATGAGAATGTGTTTTCTTTGGGATAGAATCATAAATTATCAGCAATTTGCACAGATGGTGCTCGGGTTATGCTTGGAAAATCGCAAGGTTTCCAAGGATTTGCTAAAAAAAAATGGAATACATGTTCCTCTGTTCCATTGCATTATACACCAGCAATACCTGGTTGCAAAAAATCTCCAATGTCAGCCCTTGCAAGAGACTATGTCTAATGTTGTAATTTATTTATTTATTTGCGAAAACAAGAAAAGACAATGTTCAAAATACACTTGAAATGTTGAACTCATACCACAAAAACATTAAATTTACTATTGAACTGGAAACGGAAGGAAAATTACCATACCTAGATTCAATACTACACAAACAAGGGAACAAATTAAAAATAAAATCGTACAAAAAACCGACGGCATCTGGACGAATACTCAACTTTTACTCTAGACACCCAAAAACAATAATAAAGAACACAGCCCTCAACACTATAACAAGAATGCTCAACATAAGTGACAACATATACCACGAAGAAATAAAATGCAATATAAAGGAAATATTAACAAACAACGACTTTCCAATAAATATAATAAATTCATTAATACACAAATACACCTCAACCGAACCTAAAACTAACGACAAAGAAGAGCAGAAACAATATAGATCTTTAATATATGTGCCACACCTATCCGAGAGATTCAAAAACTCAGATTACTATGACATGGATGAAATAAAAATAGCACATAAGCCAACAAATACATTGGGTAAATTTTTCAACAGCACAAAAAGTAAAATACCGACAGCTGATAAGAGCAACGTAATATACAGAATTCCTTGTGAAGGAGACGGATAGGATGAATGCAACAAAATATATGTAGGTACCACAAAATCCAAATTAAAAACAAGACTATCACAACATAAATCTAATATAAAACTTAGACATCAAACAGAAATACAAAAAACTGCACTTGCGATACACTGCGTAGAAAGTGGTCACTCACCAAACTTTGACGCAACGACGATATTGCAACAAGAACAACACTACGGTAAACGCTACACTCTTGAAATGCTACATATAATAGATACACCAGCTAACAACAGACTAAACTACAAAACAGACACCGATGACTGCGTTCACATATACAGACACCTCCTTACACATAAAAAATTAGTTGACAACTCCACGCCACACAGAGCGGACGTGTAAAAATCTGTATGTATAGTTATTAAATGTAAATGTAAAATTAAGTTTTGTAAAAATGTTTTAAAATTGTTGTAGATGCCCTGAAGACGGTTATCGAAGATTAATCGAAATATATTGGTGGAAAAAACAAAAACTATTGAATTTTAACTAAACAGTGACCTCAAGCCAGCTAAACTCCTCTATTTAAAACGTAGAAAGGTCGCCAACAAACAACATTTAAAATAATAAATAAATTAAGAGGCGGTCACCGTGCCTTACGGCATCGTAAACTGAAATTATTTTTGCAGGAGATAAAAGCCGAGCATGGGGACTTGCTCCTTTTTACAGAAGTCAGGTGGCTAAGTCGTGGAAAAGCACTCGCCAGGTTTTTCGAATTATTTGACGATATTGAATTGTTTTTAAAAAATATAGATTTCCCAGATTTTCTTGGTCTCTTAAAAGTATTTTCGAGTGAAAATTTTTTACTAGACTTGAGCTTTTTAGTAGATTGTTCTGAATTCTTTAATAGCTTAAATCTCAAATTACAACGTAAAAACAGGAATATTTTAGAACTTGTTTAAACAATTAGTATATATAAAAATAAGTATTATGAAATAACACAAGCATTCAAAGCTGACATTTTTTTTCATTTTAAGAGATTTTCCAATGTACATGGTAAGAAACCTAACAGAGCACGAGTGCAGGTATATATAACGGCAATGACCAAAATTATGGATGATTGGGACAGGCGGTTTACTGATTTTGAACAAGTTGTCCCATACATATATATTTTTGGTAAACAATTTGACAATAATATGCATAATCTAGGCCCAGAAATTGAACAGGAACTAATGAAAATGCAGTCAGATGAATCATTGCCCAAAGTCGGAGGAATTGAGTTTTGGAGGCAACTGGATTTTAATAAGTATCCAAGTCTTCTTAAAAATTTGCAACGAATGCTCTCTATGTTTGGGTCGACCTATTTGTGCGAATCAACCTTTTCTATTTTTAAATTTATACAAAACAGCTAGAGAAACTCGTTGTCTAATAGGCAAGTTGAAAATTCAGTTATAATTAAGTGTTGCTCACTAAATATTAATCTTGAAAATATTGACTAGATGTTAGTATCTTCATTTTGAATTTTTTTTTTTTTTTGTCATATTTTATTTTATTTTTTTTTTTTTTTTTTAAGTGATTTCAATTTTGTACTTTGAAATATAGAAACTTATTTCTCTCAGTGAAATCGCTTTGTCACGCAACAAATGAGAGTCATCAATAATAACACAGTGTAGTCTTACGCATACATCGGCAGCATTTTTGTAGCTGTGCACCACTGATCTAAGGGCTTTAAATTGGGGCGAGACGAAGTTCACCGGGTCCGCTAGTAAAATATTGACAGCCGAGTCGAACTACCCAGTCTGTCTGTCCATCCGTCCATCTTTATGAAAGCGTCGATCTCAGAGACAATATGAGGTACAGGCACAAAACTTGGCATGCAGGTTCCTGTATACCCTACGTAGATCAAGTTTAGATTGGAGCAGAAATACAATTGCCACGTGCACTTCTGACTCCGCAATCAGCTTGAAAATAGAGTATATCGCAGGCGGGTCCATCCGACTACAACCTTCTTACTTGTTGTGTTGTTACTCAATTTGCGGGGGTGCGGGGTTTCACCCAAAATTTGAAATAAACTTGATCTGCGTATGGTACACAGGAACCTATACGCCACGATTGGTGTCTGTATCTCTTATAGTCACCGAGATCGACGCGCTCATACGGAAAGAAGAACAGACGGACATGGCTTTATCGACTCGCCTGGTGATACTGATTAAGAATATATATACTTATATAGTCGGAAATATCTCCTTCTGCCTGTTACATACATTTGCAGTACTTTATAGCTCCATTTTTTGCCATTTTTAATGGGAACTCCATGTAAAAATAAAATATAGTAATAGTAATAGTAAAAATAACGTGAAAGTAACAATTTATGTAGTAAACTTACTGAGGCCACATATCCAAAAAACAAAAAAAAATGTGCTAAACAATTTTTGTGCTTAAATTGACAGTGGACGCATTGATTATTGCAACAATAAAATACATGAACACATTATTACGTGAGAGTTACAATTTCTGTGGTTAATTTCAATATATTGGCACAGTTGATCAACATAAACAAAAAACATGAAAAAATTATACAGTAAAAGTTACAGTGCTTGTTAGTTGATATTACCGACGAGATTTTTTACGTGAAGTGTTAACTTAATCTTTTCTGATCAAGAACAATTGTTAAACCTCGTTGATTTATCAACTATTCATTGGAAAATTCTAGCGAACTCGAAGTACCTAGCTCCATCATTACAGCATAACGTTGTAGACTTTTTGCTCTTAATTAAAGACTAGCATTTCCCGGCGTAGCATATACGCCCCGTATAAAATCATATTCGCACAAATATTTAACTTCGCCCCTACAAACTTAACCAACAATTTTCTACCCAACAGGGTAAATTTTCCGGAAAATTGGTATGAAGTTTTTAATGAATTTTTATATTTTTTTACCAGCCACTTTTCACACAGGCGATGAATTTTTGAAAATGGGAATGCGATATCAATGAATTCTTATAAAGATCTTTGAAAATGATTTTGAAGCAATTCGCATAGGAACTCAACTTGCGGCCTATTTACCACCAACTTTCCAAACAGGTGGGTGAATTTTCCGGAAAATTGGTATGCATTCATTGTTTTATTTTCACATGGATTTCTGAAAATGAATTTGTGCCCGATCGCGTGAGATCAAGTCAGTTTCTGACATTTTTACAGTTCAGAAGTTTCTAAAAGAAACCGAAAATCACAGAAAGAAGACACGTTCTGGACGGCCTTCTTTTGTAAAAGACCGTGACAAGCGGTGTATAAAAAGCTTAGTGCTGAAAGAAAATCTTAGCGCAGCGGAAAAATGCCAGGAACTGAGTCTTCCAGTCTCTAAGCGTCGTGTCCAACAAATTTTACGAGTCGACGAATTCATTTCATATGAAAAAAGAGTCACCAAATGTAAGCTACTACCTCGACACAAAGTTGCCAACGTGCACTTTGCAGAGAAGTATAAGTTTTGGGTCTAGGAGTGGCGAAATATCATATTCAGCGATGAAAAAAAATTTACTATAGAAAGTCCAGATGGCTATCAACGTTATTATCGTGATGTCAGGTCCACTAAGCAACAAAAGATGTCACAAAATTTTCAAGGAGTTTCCTTATGGTGTGGGCTGTTTTTTATACTCTTTTTTAATTTTTGAAAAAAAAAAAATAAAAAAGAGTATTTTGGGTTTGTGAAATGTCCGCCCGTCCATCTGTCCGTCCGTCTGTCCGTCCGTCCGTCTGTCTGTCCGTATGAACGCAGGTTTTTTCCACAGTTTTAAAGCTAGAGCAACCAAACTTGGTATACATGTTGGTATATACCATAGGCATTTCAAGCAGTTCAGCGGCAACACAAGCAAGCAGTGCACTTATCTTGTAAAGTGCCTGTCAAACTGTTGTTTCTGCCAGCCAGGTAATAGATTCTTCCGTAACTTTGGTGCTGTTTATCCGATCGTGTTGAAATTTACACAGCTGATAAACATTGATACAACATATATGTACCAAAAATCAAAGCTCTATTATTGTAGCTGTGGGAGTTTTTTGCGATTTGCGGGGGTGCTGGGGGGTGCATCCGAAATTTGAAATAAACTTGATCTGCGTACGGTGTACAGGAACCTGCATGCCAAGTTTGGTGTCTCTAGCTCTTATAGTCTCCGAGATCTGTGTGTTCAAACGGACAGACGGATATGGCTAGTTCGCCTCGGCTGTTGATCCTGATCAAGAATATATATAGTTTATATAGTCGGAAATGCCTCCTTCTGCCTATTACACACATGTGCAGTACTTTACAACTCCCTTTTCCCCATTTTTAATGGGAACAAGGAGTAAAAATATGTGTACCAAAAATTAAAGCTAAAT
>OX453089.1:38345405-38438897 GCA_949708635.1 Hirtodrosophila cameraria
TACATTCGAGAAGAAGCGAATGGAGTGAGTAGAATGCAAGAAATGAAACGACATGGTATGAGTATGAGTTCGCGTTTTGCTTTATAGTTTGTGACCTTCAACGAAATGAAAGAGAACAATGAAGCGTAAAGCGAAATGAGACATAAGGCAATGCAAAAAATATTTGAATGATTCGAGTTGTTGCGTACGTATTCAGTCCATTCATTTTATGCAGCGCGAACTTCGAAGACGCAAACATTGACAAAATAATGTTTTTGCATTCAAATTTAAATTAGTTATACTGTTATTTTAGAAATAAGTTTAATAAAAATAACCAAGAACATGTTTGTTTCATTGTTTCATATGTTTCCACTTGTTTACAGTTGCAATTCGAATCGTTCGAATGAGTTTCTGTGAACTCACTCCATTCAACTCGTTTCTCTTTCTCTATTCTTTGTGCGACTGAGTCGTACGTAAGCGAGCCTACTCACTCACACCAGTTTGGCTTTGCATTCAAATTCACTCAACTCACTTTGAGCATTGTGCATTTGAATGAGATTTTTTTGCCACTCATGCAGATGTCTAATTCAGATTATCGCATGGCGTGGAGTTATAGTGCATTTACAATGCCACCCCAAGGCCTTCACCCCAGCTGTTGAGAAACGCCCCAAGAAAAGCTGATTTTTGTTGAATGTGCATTTTTACTCCCTGTTCCCATTAAAAATGGAAAAAAAAGGGAGTTATAAAGTACTGCAAATGTGTGTAACAGGCAGATATAAACTATATATTCTTGATCAGGATGTCCGTATGAACACACAGATCTCGGAGACTATAAGAGCTAGAGACACCAAATCGAAAAAAAAAACTCCTAGAGCCACAAATATAAAGACAAAACTCTGATTTTTGGAACACATACTTCTTTAATCAATGTTAATCAGTTGGGTGAATTTCATTACGGATCATTACATCGGATAAATAGCACCAAAGTTATGGAAGAATCTATTACCGCCGTTTCAGCAGGGAGCAACAACAGTTTGACATGCACTGGACAAGTTAAGTGCGCTGCTTGCTTGTGTTGCCGATGAACTGCTTGAAATGCAAGTTGGGAGCAGGGAGTCTCGTAGTCGGGCACACTCGACTGGATCGTTCTTACTTGTAATTCCTATAAACGTTGAAATTTAAGAAATTATAAAAATGAACGAACATTTTGTTAACTTTGAGACTGCATGAGCTTGACCTTATAAAGGGACTCGTTTTGATTTTGTTTTTAATTACATTACACCTATGTCATTTATTTAGTGATGGAACAGTGATAAATTTGAAGGTTGACACATGTATTTGTGAATTTCAACACTGGCAGAAATTGCGCCTCAACTCTTGGGGCGTCTCTATTTCGAACTCAATTGCTATTATTTTGTATGATCAGGGGCGATAAAATGGAACACAACAAGACATATTTGCTTATTGCGTACTTGGGAGGACAATGAAAATGCACTATTAAATTAGAAACGTTGTGAAGACGAGTCGGATTTAACCATCACGAGACGTATCAAGCGTCTCAATAACACTATGCATCAGTTAAAATGCATTTGGGATAAAAGTAACTTTTTCTGATGTAGTTGGGGCACCTAATCCCGTAAATAATATTATCATTTTTTCAATGGTAGACTTTTTTTTAATTTTTTAATTTTTCTATGTGCCATTTTGACACTTTTCGCGTGCAGTAGACCTCATATTGAAAATTATTATACATAAGAGGTCCCTAATCACGAAAACAATTTTTTGTTTTTTTCTATGGCAGTTTTTTTTTTTTAATTTTTAAAGTTTTGTTTTCCAAATAGAATTTTTTTTGAAGTGAGTTCAAATAATTGACCATAGCTTGCGTAAAAATTCGGTAAAAACCGTAAAAATTTAAAAAATTTTGAGTTGTTCAAATGGCTAAAGCTTGGAAATTCAACCATAGAATGTCACGAGTGATGAATTGTTCAAAACCTTATGAATCAGTCTCTATGTTAAATCAAAATTGAAGTCTATTGCATTTTTTCGACTTTTTCTCGAATTTTCAAATTAAGTGAAAACTAAAAATGTTTGCAAAAAAAACTATTTGCGTAGTTTTGGACTCAATATCTCCAAAACTATTAGATATATGTCTAAAATGTAAGAGATTTATTTGAAGGCCTGTAATACGCAAGCTACTATTTTTTTTGCAACAATTTTTAGTTAGAATTTAATTTGAAAGTCAAGGAAAAGTAGAAAAAAAATTGAGTTCCCTGAATTCCTCTTTGAGCACAAAGATCCATTCATAAGGTTTTAAAAAAGTCGTCACTCCTTAATATCTATAGTAGAACTCATAAGATACAGCCATTTCAGAAATTCAACATTTTTAAATTTTGTTCGTATGCATACAGTGCATTTGATTTTTCGATAATGCGTCTGAATTTCGATAACATTCCAGTTCGCACTGTGATCTCAGAGACTATAAGAGCTTGAGACACCAAACTTGGCATGGAGGTGTATGTATACCATACGCAGATCAAGTATACTTCAAGGTTCGGATGCACCCCCCGCACCTCCCACAGCCACAATTTTAAAGATACAGCTTTGATTTTTGGTAGACATATATGTTGTACCAATGTTGATCAGCTGTGTAAATTTCATCACGATTGGATAATAAACACCAAAGTTGTTGAAAAATCTATTTCCACCGTCTCAGCAGGCAGAAACAACAGTTTGACAGGAGCTGGACACGTTAAGTGCGCTGCTTGCTTGTGTTGCCGCTGAACTGCTTGGAATGCAAGTTGGGAGCAGGGAGTCTCGTAGTCGGGTACACTAGACTAGAGCATTCTTACTTGTTTTATATTGAGTTTTTCATTTCGCAAGCATTTCATTTGAAGTTTGCAGACGCCTTTAAATGAGCGCGTGTTCAGCTCCGCTATAGATTCCGCTATGAACGGACTTTCAGTGCTCACTTTCAGCAGATGATATAAGATTTGCGAAATATTTAGCTTCCTATCTCTAACTGATCGGACTGCGTGACAATTTTCATAGATATTTTACATAGATCAATCAGTAAGTGGAATTATGATAAGATAGATGATTTTTTGGATATAGACGATGAAAATTGTGTGTAATGAATCAGGATGTCATTATTAATGTGCAAATACCATCAGAAATAATTACAAATTAATTAAATTATAAAACTAAACACAAACATTACCGGGCACAATATTGTCTATTTCGTAAATAAAACAAGTAAGAACGTTGCAGTCGGATGCACCCGACTGCGATACACTGTTTTTTTTCGAAACTTTGCGGTGTCAGATTGAGCGCGGCAATTGTATTTTTGGTGAAATCATGCAAGTTTTGCCATCAATTAAAATTTGGTTGGGCCAATTCTACATGTTTGGGAGAAACAAACATTGCTTGATTGCAAAGGCGGGGGTTGGCGGGTTCAAAATTATGTTTATCGAATTTATTTTATATTTCACAAACCCATATTTTTTTTTTTTCAAAAAAATTTACCTAAAAACTAGATTGAAAAAAAATAATATTTATAAGAATTATTATATATAATATATATATAAGAAGAAAAGTTAAAGGAATTTTTTTTTCAATGTTCGATTAAGTACTCGGTTAACTAATTGATTTATATCACCGTGTCAATCAACCAATTTTTTCCCAATACTCGATTAAAGATACAAACACTTAACGGACGTTTTCGCTTGTTCAAGTTCCTGCCTAATTCGAAATGAACCTAATTTTCAAAGGAGAGAGAGAGAGACTCGAATCTTAACAAATTAAATATTGTGTGCGATTGTGGGAACGCTGTGTCGAAAAGTATCGATAAATCAGCAATGCAGTTGGAAATTCTGGTAAGAGTTGCCAGACTGTTCAATAAACAGATTGTTCATTGTCATCGCTGCCATATATACACATGCACATGAGCACATGGAAGCTGGCAACGCTGCACTCTGAAGTACACGAGTTTGAAACTCGTGCGGATGAAGCACATTACAACAAAATGCAACCAATTGCAAAAACGTGAACAAGAGACCAAATTCAGTACATTCAAGGGTGGCTCAAAATGTTTCCAGCCTGACAATAAAGACGAGATTCAATGTTAATCAAACTTTGGTATTATGATTAGTCATCTTTTAATGTGTTCCCGTCAAAATTTTAGCCATTTCGATATTGTAGTTATCGTTGAACAATCGATTAACTAAGCTAATGTCAGTGCTTTTGTAAAATTGGGAAAATTTGAACATCGAGCTTTCATAACATATTTGTTTTTGAAGGGCAATACGCCTACAAAAATCAAACCCGAGATGGACACTCTCCATGGAGACTCTCCCCATCATTTGACACTGTAAAGTCATGGGCTGCTGAATTTAAACGTTGACGTACGAGCTTAGAAGATCAGACACCTCCGGGACGCCCAAAAACTGTGGCCACTGACGAAAAAATCGCCAAAATTCAGAAAATAGTTCTGGACGATCGCCGAATTAAAGTTAGAGAGATAGCTGAGATCACCAAGATGTTTAAAGAACCTGTTTGCCATATTTTGAACAGCGAATTGGACATTAGAAAGCTCTCGGCACGTTGAGTGCCGCGATTGCTTACTTTTCAAAAGCTCGTTCGAATGAACTGTTACAAGTTTAATTTGGCGATGTTTACGCGTAATAAATCGGAGTTTTTTCGCCGATGAAACATGGACACACAACTATACTCCAGAAACAAAATCCAAATCAAAGCAGTGGATTGCAAAGCGGCGTCCGCCAACAAAAACAGAGAAAACTGTCATTTCGGCTGGAAAAGTGATGGCGACAGTTTATTATCTATAGAAAGGAAAAACGATTCCAGGAGGCTACTACGCATAGTTTTTGGATAAGCTGACTTCGAAGAAGACTATGTTGAAAAATAAAATTTAAAAAAAAATTTTAGAGCTGTTGCTTTACTGTCAGGCTGGAAACATTTCGGACCGCCCACGTATTTGTACATCATTGTGGACGGCAGACCACGCTAGGGACGAAGCAGCACGAAGGGTGCGAAAGGCAACTAGCATTATATTCAGTAAGAATGAAAGATTTGCTGTGATGTCTGATCAGATTGAGCTATATACCGTTCGAAGGGTATTTCCTTTAATTAAGAAAAGTGCATATTGGTAACTCACCTGGTTCATTAGATATGAGCGTGCAGGTGGGAAGGGAAAAATTTAAAGAATTGGAGCTTATGGGGCACTGTGGTAGTTTTTTTAAATGCACAAATATTCTAATTCTGAATACGCGAATGATACTTCGTTTATCCTAAACTGGCAAATCGTTCAAAAGTTCTGAACATTTTAAAATTAGAGTGGCCTTCCCAAATTGAGATGAAAAAATTGTCAATTTTTCTGTTAGTCTGTTTGTGTGCCTGTTTGTTTTTATCAACGCGTTGAGGTAGGTGTCTAGAGTTTTGCGAACTATATAATATGTATAAATAATAAATATAAGCCAGCCAATTAAGCTGCAGACACGTCCTAAATTTTATTTGAAATATATTTTTAAGAGCTTTTCAGCTCACCTTGACACTTTTTCCAAAAACATTCAGATAAACATTTTGACAATTTAAAAGAAATTGGATTAACCGATTTTGATAAAATTTATAAATGTTGTAGAGTAAATAGTAGTCCGTGCATGCCCTTTTTGCAAAAAACCCTGGGTTCAGCTCCTAGTTTGCATTTTTTTTTTGCATCGTATCTTTATTTTTTTTACAAAGGCCATTAGTATTCGGGCTCTATTCCGATAACCTCCTCGGTTCTTTTTAACACAGGCATGTCCCACGAAGGTTATTGGCCCTCACGGCATAACCGGTAATCGGTACAGAACTGGTCTACTGGAAATCACTTCTTGGAACTCTGCACCGATTACTGGTTATACAGAGAGAGCCACAACACATTTGTGAGTTTGCTATTTGCATCGCTCTTGAAGGAGTTTTAAGTACTCCTAGCTAGCTCCAGCTTTCCAAACAATTGAAGTTAATCTGCGAAACATCAGGCTCCGTGAAAGCCGTTTGTGGTCCACCAACCAAAAAATGGGCTGATGTGAGAACATCAAGGTATGCTGGATCTTCTGAAATGGGAAGCAACTGTCTAGAATTAATGACTGCCGATATGTGGGAAACGAGGGTGCGAAGTACTTCAAATCCCAGGACAGTTGAACCCACAACTCTGTAGAAGTGGTGTTTGGCAGTTTTCACCGCGGCCTCCCACAGGTCACCAAAGTGAGGCGAGCGTGGTGGAATAAATCTGCAATCAATGGTGTCCGCCAAGCAAAACCGGAGAACAGCTTCTTTATGACAGCTACTGAGGAACAGATTTTTCAGCTACAATAGCTCATTTCTAGCGCCAACAAAGTTGGTGGCGTTATCAGACCATATTTGACGAGGCTTGCCGCAAGTGTATGTAAACCGTTTGCGAGCAGCGATGAATGCAGCCATAGACAGATCCTTGACCAGCTCAAGATGTACGGCTTTCGTGGCGGGTCAAATGAATACGCTGATGTATCGTTTTACAGAAGCCTTGTTGCGACTATCAAGTTTAAAGAAGAACGGTCCGCAAAAGTCTACTCCGTCTATATAAAACCCTCGAGTTCCAATAAATCGCTCTTTCGGAAGATCAGCTACTACGTGCTCCAACAAACGCGGCTTGCTCCGAAAACATCTTATGCATTTATTGACTATCCTGGCAACTGTTTAGCGGCCACCAACAGGCCAATACTGCAGACTGCTTGGAGATTTTGTTGATGGAAATGAGTGATGACGGCTGCGTTAACCGGATGTTGGCTAGTCAGTATAATAAGATGCCGAGCATCATATGGAAGCGTTGAGTTCTCGAGGCGCCCATCAACGCGAAGAACACCAAATTCATCCAGAAACAGCAGTAATGAAGACAGGACACTAGAGCGTTTGACCTCACCCTTCGATTGCAAATTTTGTATGTCATGGAAGAGACAATTTTTTTGCACGTTCCGAAAAACTATAAAGGATGCGTATGTCAGAGATGTGGAATCCAGGGCGTCGAGTACGATGAATGAATATGTAGACGAAAGAAAATAACTTTTGAAGATGAGGAAAACCGTTCACATATTTGCATCTCAATATGACATCAGTAGGGTCTTCGATTAGCAGAACTGTTCGGCGTAACTCCACAATTGGACTATCAAGAAGGCAGGAAACAGGCCAGAACTCTCTAGAACCAATCAGAAATTCATGACCACAAGACCACGGCTTTGATTCTAATTTGGAAACATAATGCCATTGGAATTCTGTTCTTAATTCCAGTATGGTAGCTATCCGGTTACCAACGAATACGTTGAGTTTCGAATAGTCATCTCGGACACAAGAAAGCTATATTGACGAATCTGACCCAACAATGATATGTGGTATTCCTTGCATCAGCTGGGCCAATAAAACTGCACCACAATGTTCCCACTTAGGTACCGTAAGAGTCTTGAGTGGAGCTACTCGGGCTTTGGAGCACAAGGGACCTGACGTTGATTGCTCTCCTTTTGACAGCACATATATGCAGGCTCCATATGCAGCAGTGGTGCACAGCCCCATAGCTCTCGAGCGCAACAAAAAAAGACGCGCGCACACGTATGTGAGCGAAGCGAAGCTACAGCCATTTGCTTCGTTTTTTTTGTCGCGCCAGAAGTAGCAAGCTAGACATCGTTCGTGTACCGAATGCCAGCAAAGCTGAGCGATTTCTTTGTGCGCGCGAAAATAATTATGGTAGCCCTCAATGCATAATTTGGGTCATGGAAGCGTTGCAACATTGAGCGACATTATTGGGAAGTCCATCCCCAGTTTAGACCTTTCGGCAGTGCCACACTAGAATATAAATTTTCCGAATTAAAAGCATTTTTCGACACCGAAAACGAATCGCACAGCCAATCCATCGGCGTTGCGGTCAACAATGAAAAATAGCATTCGGAACAGCTTGTCAAAGCGTCATATATTTGGGCTTTGGAATTGGCTAAGCAGGGTCGTCCTTTTTCTGACGGAATTCATTTAAAAAATGTTATCAAATCAACTGTTGGCTGCTTTTCAGAAGGCAAATCAATGTTGGATACTATCGATGAGATTCCAGCATCGCGAACAACGATGGCTAGACGCACCGATAGTATTGCTTAATTTGTGCACAACAATATTGTGTTAAGCATTCAACAGTGTGATTTCTTTTCAATCTGTATTGACGAGACCACTGATATAAACGGCATAGCTCAATTGGCCGTGTGTGCTAGGACCATTAATAAGAATTTTGATATATCCGAAAATGTACTCAATATTATTCCGTGCCTCAGCAACGTCACCGGTGAAAATATATACAATGCTCTTAATGAAAATGTGTTTTCTTTGGGATAGAATCATAAATTATCAGCAATTTGCACAGATGGTGCTCGGGTTATGCTTGGAAAATCGCAAGGTTTCCAAGGATTTGCTAAAAAAAATGGAATACATGTTCCTCTGTTCCATTGCATTATACACCAGCAATACCTGGTTGCAAAAAATCTCCAATGTCAGCCCTTGCAAGAGACTATATCTAATGTTGTAAACATAATAAATAAATTAAGAGGCGGTCACCGTGTCTTACGGCATCGTAAACTGAAATTATTTTTGCAGGAGATAAAAGCCGAGCATGGGGACTTGCTCCTTTTTACAGAAGTCAAGTGGCTAAGTCGTGGAAAAGCACTCGCCAGGTTTTTCGAATTATTTGACGATATTGAATTGTTTTTAAAAAATATAGATTTCCCAGATTTTCTTGGTCTCTTAAAAGTATTTTCGAGTGAAGATTTTTTACTAGACTTGAGCTTTTTTGTAGATTGTTCTGAATTCTTTAATAGCTTAAATCTCAAATTACAACGTAAAAACAGGAATATTTTAGAACTTGTTTAAACAATTAGTATATATAAAAATAAGTATTATGAAATAAAACAAGCATTCAAAGCTGACATTTTTCTTCATTTTAAGAGATTTTCCAATGTATACGAGTGCAGGTATATATAACGGCAATGACCAAAATTATGGATGATTGGGACAGGCGGTTTACTGATTTTGAACAAGTTGTCCCATACATATATATTTTTGGTAAACAATTTGACAATAATATGCATAATCTAGGCCCAGAAATTGAACAGGAACTAATGAAAATGCAGTCGGATGAATCTTGCGCAAAGTCGGAGGAATTGAGTTTTGGAGGCATCTGGATTTTAATAAGTATATAAGTCTTGTTAAAAATTTGCAACGAATGCTCTCTATGTTTGGGTCGACCTATTTGTGCGAATAAACCTTTTCTATTTTTAAATTTATAATATGAAAACGTTGTCAGTTTGTCTGTTGGTCTGTTTGTGTGTCTGTTTGTTTTTATCAACGCGTTGAGGTATGTGTCTAGAGTTTTGCGAACTTGTTGAAATGTAAAAATCGCTATATAATATGTATAAATAATAAATATAAGCCAGCCAATTAAGCTGCAGACACGTCCTAAATTTTATTTAAAATATATTTTTAAGAGCTTTTCAGCTCACCTAGACACTTTTTCCAAAAACACTCAGATAAACATTTTGACAATTTAAAAGAAATTGGATTAACCGATTTTGATAAAAATTTATAAATGTTGTACCCATAGAAATTGCTGACGGTTTGATATGCAACACATACTTTGCATAATTCGTTTTCGCGAAATATTGCTTGTTTAGTGTACCTACTTCTGCTACTACTACTGCATTTGGCCTTAAAGAGTAAAAGAGTAAAGAGTAGTCCGTGCATGCCCTTTTTGCAAAATAACCTGGGTTCAGCTCCTAGTTTGCATTTTTTTTTTTTGCATCGTATCTTTTTTGTTTTTACAAAGGCAGACAAAATGTTAAGGTTGAACCCCCCTCTTCCACCACTACCCATGAAGTTCGGCAAAACCACATAGCTTCTACAGTTTTATAGGCAGTGTCACCAAATTGAACATTGCAATACTCCATCAATACTGAAAAATTTCGAAATCTTTGAAGTCAAACGTTTTCGTTATATATGAAAAAGTAACCGTGGTACCCAATGTCACCAACTGTCCACAAGATTTTGGTTCACGGTTCTGAAATTATCAACCTGTGCTTGCTTCCTGTTGGATGTCTAGGTGAAAATACCTCAGAAGCCCGCAACAAACCCCACAAACTTGACAGACGCTCTCACGCCAGGAAAAACTCAAGACTAAATAATCATTCAGACGTTTTCCATAGAGCTATGGACTACTCCGATTAGAGCCTTGCACGAGTGCACTCGTTTCCAATGATTTCGAAGAGTATTCAAAATTCTAACTGATTCTATTTGAAAAATTTTTCAGTGAACAAACAATTTAATTCAATAGGCTTTTAAACTGAGCCTGACTCCCTTACCCGAAAAAAAAAATATGTCAAGCAAAGTGAGTGAAAAAGAAGATTCATTGTTCATAAACTTCAAAAGCCTGCTCAATTTGATTTTACTCATGAGTATCCGAATCTACTCTCTATTTAAGATTAAATTTTTATGTTTTTAATCACTTTGTTTTGTATACTGCCCCGAATGTATAGAATTATGAAAAGTAAAAAAACAAGCTTTAGCACGCATACATTTTTAAAATTTTGGTACATCTTCAAATTGGCGTTTGAGTAAGACCATAATATGAATTTCAAAATTCGCTTAATTCATAAATCTGTTATTGGCACGTTATTAATCTGCTTCTGTTGCAGCTGCATTTTTATACTCTTTTTTAATTTTTTTGATAAAAAAAAAAAAAGAGTATATTGGGTTTGTGAAATGTCCGTCTGTCCGTATGAACGCAGGTTTTTTCCACAGTTTTGAAGCTAGAGCAACCAAACTTGGTGTACATGTTGGTATATACCATAGGCAGACAAAGTGTCAAGAACTCCCCCACACCCCCACCCCTTCCCCCAAAAACCGCACAAACCTATATCTTCCACAGTTTTATAGCTAGAGTAACCAAATTTAGCACAAGCGCTACTTATCACATCCTTGATTGATCTGACAAAAAAATTTGGCCACGCCCACCGCCACCCCCACAAATAAGAAATGTCTGTATCTCCCCCACCCCTTTAGCTAGAGTCCCCAAATTTTGCAGGTTGAATTCTATTGTCCTATTAAATAGATTGGATAAAAATAATTTTGCCACGCCCACCCCCGCCTTTGCAATCGAGCAATGTTTGTTTCTCCCAAACCTGTAGAACGGGCCTAACCAAACTTAAATTGATGGCAAAACTTGAAAGAAAGAGGCTAGAAAAGAGTATATCGCAGTCGGGTGCATCCGACTGCAACGTTCTTACTTGTTTATTATGTGAAATAATAAAAGTAACGTTGAAAATTTGGTCTACAAATATACATTATTACCCATAAGACTACTTACATGGCTGAAAGTGCCTAGTGTAGAGTTGTCTACAAATATTGTTTACAAATATGAAACGGCTTAAGGTAGTCAGTGCTAACAATTCCAGGCTGACGCAAGGATGGTCAGTACCATTTACCGATTTACCATGCGTAAAATATAATGAAGAGTAATTACAACTTAGCAGCAATACAAGGCAAGCATAGTAATATGCATGTATTTGTACGCAACTGACAACAACTGACGCTAAACGAATTAAACTTAAGTAGTTGATGAATTTAACTTAAGCAGCTTTCCGCAACTTTTTAATTTGTGAAAAAATTTCTACAAATTAATTGCCTAATAAATTCTTGGGAAAATTTAACTTAAAACAAGAACGTTTCAGTCGGATGCACCCGACTGCGATATACTTTTTTTTGCCTCTTTCCGGAGTCAGAAGTGGGCGTGGCAATTGTACTTTTGCTCAAGTCTTTCAAGTTTTGACATCAATTTAAATTTGGTTGGGCCCGTTCTTCAGAAAAATATGCGGTATTGACGTTATGCACGAAATAAAGAAGGGATTTTTGGAAGAGCGCACTAGCCAACTAGTGATTCACAGCTCTAAGAAAAACAACATATTTTGTGGATTTGTGCAAAACATCAGTAAGGACTCTACTGAGGACTGCATGGTCAACAAAATTATGTTTTTAAACTCCAACTTAAATAAGAAATAATTTCCTTTTCATCCTGGGCAAGTGAGCATGAAACAAAAAAAAACCTGCAGTCTATTGGAGACACCACGTTAAAAAATCCAGACATCTCCTCTACCTCTGCGGTGGTGTGGAAATGAGAAGTTCTAATATTCAACTTAGTTACACGTTAAATCTTATTTGAACATTCAACTTAGTTAAATGTAAAATTGTATACAAAAATTTTAATTTAGTTCTGTTTAAGCGTATAGCTCTAACTCCGATCCTTTGTTATCAAGTTTGCGTTTAAGTAACAGGCAAAGGCAGATCTGGAAGAAACCCCTACCAAAGGAAGTAATAAATCTTTTGGGATGCCCGACCCAACAAAAGAGTTCCTTGGCGTTTTGATCAAATTTTTAACGATTCGGACACGGCAGCTAATTCGTGTGACAAATACGATTACGATGGGGATTATTACATTGTTTTCAACGAAGGAAAAATATAATGATCTATCATAAAACTATATTGGTAAAATAAATTAAAAAAATTAAATTAATTTTAATCTATTGTAAATGAGAAGTGTGGTTGGGGTTGGGAAGGTGCAAGTGTCTGGGGGCGTGGTTAATACACATAAGTACACATGTTTCGATTTGCCTTATGTGCCAAATTGCACATCTATTAGTTCGATTTTTATAATAAATTGTGTTGTCGTACCTAATGTAGAGGCGATAGAAATATATATTATCCGGATTGAACCACAAATTGTCTGTCGTTGAACCTATTTTTAATTGTTTGTCATTTTGTTACAATAAGAACACAAAACACTTTAATGTAATACAGCTCAATACAATATTTATTTTGTCACTTTTTTAATCTGTGCAGCACGTCCACACACATTGGCGGCTTGTTGTAGAAGAGGAACTCCATTGTTTCAGTGTTGCCACAATGGCTTAAAATTAATGTAGTAAATACTAAAACAATGCCAAATTCAATGTTGCCAGCTTGTGCAAATACGTTACGATATTTATCGATTCTTTCTTAAATTAACATAAGTTCACAACATTCTCCTCCCAAAGTATTGTGATTACATGTATCAATACTTACTTCATTACATTTCATTGCTTGCGAGTACATCTAATTTTATCAACTTAACTACAGGTCTTTTATAAATTCCATTTTTACTCCCTGTTCCCATTAAAAATGGGAAAAAGGGAGTTATAAAGTACTGCATTTCCGACTATATAAACTATATATATATTCTTGATCAGGATCAACAGCCGAGACGAACTAGCCATGTCCGTCTGTCTGTCCGTCTGTCCGTCTGTCTGTATGAACGCGTCGATCTCAGAGACTATAAGAGCTAGAGACACCAAACTTGGCATGCAGGTTCCTGTATACCATACGCAGATCAAGTTTATTTCAAATTTCGGATGCACCCCACAACACCCCCGCAAATCGCAAAAGACTCCCACAAGCACAATTTTAAAGATAAAGCTTTAATTTTTGGTACACATGTATGTTTAATCAATGTCTTTCGGATGTGTAAATATCAACACAATCGGATAAATAGCACCAAAGTTATGGAAGAACTTATTTCCGCTGTCTCAGCAGGCAAAAACAACAGTTTGACATGCACTGTGCAAGTTGAGTACGCTGCTTGCTTGTGTTGCCGCTGAACTGCTTGAAATGCAAGATGGGAGCAGGGAGTCTCGTAGTCGGGCACACTCGACTTGAGTATTCTTACTTGTTAGTCTTAACAGCTACAATTCTAACGGTATACATTTATTACTTTGGCCATGTGTTTCTTGGTAAATTTGAATCAGTAATTAAGACAATATCATCTTCGTTAATCCTCTTTCGATCCCGAGTCCACTTACGACTGCATATCAAAAACTGGCGATAATCTTTTTTCCATTTTTGCCAAAATAAATCTGCTATCCTCTGAGATGGCTTCCACATTTTTAGTAATTTTAAATCTCTTTCTGTTGCATCGGAACAAAAAAAATCTTTTTAATTTGGTCCAATTAAAATACTGTTCGGAGTCAATGGTTCTGTTTCTGTTAAGTCCGAGGGAATATATAGAAGCGGTCGAATATTCATCATAAACTCAATTTCACAAAAAACAGTTTTTCAAACATATTCTTTTGGATATCTGTGCATTAACAAATACAGCATATACTTTTTTACTGATTGTATCAGACGCTCCCAGGCTCCTCCCATGTGTGGGGATGAAGGCGGGTTTAAAACCCATTTGCAATTCTATGTTTTCATAAATTGAATAATCTCATCCTGGGGCCAACTCGCAATAATTTCTTTTATACTTTTGATTGCCTTTTGAAAATTTGTACCATTGTCCGAATATAGTTCTACTGGAAATTCTCGTCGACAACAATTGACCCATGATGGGAACAAGAGGCTTTGAACTTTTATTTTTACAAAACTGACAATTACGAACTATTTTCTTAACGACGCTGCGGCATTTTATTATCAGAATTTTTGTCGTATATCCAATATAACTGTTTCGATACCAATATGGCAGTTTTTTCCATGATAGTAATAAACTAACAGTTCTGTAATTGGATGTCGTTTGGACAATATTATTGGATTCTTTGAATCAAAATGTATTTCCTTAATATTGTTCAATCGTCCGTCTCAACAATCCATCGTCTTTCTAACAACTGGCAGTGATTTAAAAGTACTTGCGTTGTCAATGACTTTTGACTTTATAAAGCAATTAATTTCGTTCATTCAACCTTTCTTTTGGCCATTCCGATTGAGGCTCGTGTAAAAAGGGTGGACCTCGCAACCAAATATCGTTATCAGAAAAGTCAAATTTCAAAATCTTTGTGGCCTGGTCTGCTGGATTTAATTTCGTGGGAACATTTTTCAAATCACTTATGTTTGTAATTTGTTGAATTTCACCCAGTCGCTGGGCAACAAAAACCTTAAATCGTTTACTGCTGGTTTTAAGCCAGTGGAGAATTATTTCTGAGTCAGTCCACAACACAGTTTTATTTATTTTAACATTTAAAATTTCTTTTACTGCTTTACTTAATCTGGCTCCTAACAACGCTCCTTGTAGTTCTAACCTTGGTATGGACATTGGCTTTAATGGAGCTACCTTTGACTTTGCCATTATCAATGCGCATTCAACGCTATGCGAATCGCTAAATCTCAAATACGCACAAGCAGCATAGGCAGATTTTGATGCGTCGCAAAAAATGTGTAATTGAATGTCACATTTGTCTATTGAAAGGGTTGTCAGTTGTCTTGGCACTTTAAATTCGCCGATTTTGGTTATATTGGTACACAAGTTTTTCCAAATTTCATAGTTTTCGTCAACAATTAAATCGTCCCAATAAATTCCACTGTCCCAAATAGCTTGCAAAAGAATTTTATTTGCAATGAGCAAATTGGGAAGAAATCCCAGCGGATCAAATATCGACATGGTTATTCTAAGTACCTCGCGCTTAGTTGGTCGTCTAATTAAACTTAAAATGTCAGAGTGTGTTTTCTTAAACTTTGAATTGAACGCAAAAATATCATTTTTAAAATCCCACATCATACCAAGTATCCGTTCTTCCGTTACATTTTGTATTTGTTTATTGTCCGTCTGAGTGCTGTCGGAATTTATTTGTATCAAGACATCTTTTGAATTTGAAACCCAGTTACACATGTAAAACCCAGGTTGTTCGTGTACGGATTTAACCTGATTTAGAATATATATATATATTCATGGAATTATGGACTCTAATTTAAACGCCAGACAATCAAGTTATTCATGTCATATTCAGAATCTTAGTAAAGATCCATTTGAAAGAGATGACTTAGACTCGTTGCAGGATCTAGTGAAATCATATTGGTCTATAGAAAACGAATTGACAACTGTAAATGATTTTTCAATTTCACTAGACGATAAAAAGTGCATGCAAATAATTGAAAAAACGTTAATAAGGAAAGGAAATAGATTTAAATGTGGACTATTTTGGAAAGACGAAGATGTAAAACTCCCGGAAAGTTATAATAATGCCTACACTAGATTGATGCACTTAGAAAGAAAGATTGACAAAAACCCAAAATACGGACAAAAATACCAAGCAATGATAGATTCATATGTATCTAAGGGATATATACGAAAATTAAGCGTGAATGAGACAGCAATAGACACTTCATTGACGTATTATCTTCCACACTTTGGAGTTGTAAATGCCAACAAACCAGACAAACTCAGAATAGTATTCGATGCAGCATCAAAAAGTCATGGATATTGCTTGAATGATTTTTTATTAACGGGACCGGATCTGTATAACCAACTTGTTTCTGTTTTAATGAATTTTCGTGAACACAAGATTGTATTTGTCGGAGATATAAAAGAAATGTTCCTTCAAATACAGATACGAGAAAAAGATGATGAAAATATTCTGATCAAGAATAAATATAGTTTTTATATTCGGAAATGCCTCCTTCTGCCTTTTACACACATTTGCAGTACTTTATAGCTCCCTTTTTAATATTTTTAGGGAGAAAAAACAGCTGTGTAATTTGTGCGCAGAATCCATTCCATATGTAGTGTTCACTTGACGCGTAAAAAGTCCAGTAATGTCAATACGTTATGTTGTCAATTACGTTGTGCTTAACAAAGCTGTTAAGATATCATTTCGGGCCGAAATCATGTTTAAGAGTTGAGATTGTAAAACAATAAAAAGAAGAGCAAAATGAGTTAGCAAAAATAACGAAAGCGACGGCTGCTTGCCTTATCAAATGAAGAAATAAAACAATTCATAAAATTAATTAATGAAATAAAATTCACTATATTCATCATGCATTCATATCCATGAACTTTCGTGCATTAAGATATATACTTGAATATCTATTTATATACTACCTGCGTATCCACTATAAATGTAATATTACTTTCGTTTTGTTTTGTATATATACTATCATTTCCCGGCGTGCGGTGCTACGAACCGTATAAAATCATATTCGCAAGAAAATTTAACTTGGTACAACCTTAACCAACAGTACCCAACAGGGTGAATTTTCCGGAAAATTGGTTTGCAGTTTTTAATGAATTTTTATATTGATATTTGCAAATGAGTTTGAAGCAAAGGGTATAAAAACTCAACTTTGGCCTTTTAACCACCCACTTTCCACCCGGGAGTGCGAATTTTCCGGAAAATTGGTATGCAGTTTTAAATGAATTTTCATTTTGATCTTTGAAAATGAGATTGAAACATATAACTAAGAACTCAACTTTGGCCTTGTTTCCACCCGGGAATGTGAATTTTCCGGAAAATTGGTATGCAGTTTTAAATGAATTTTCATATAGATCTTTGAAAATGAGTTTGAAGCAAATCGCATAAGAACTCAACTTTGGCCTTTTTACCACACACTTTCCACCCGGGAATGTGCAGTTTTAAATGAATTTTCATATAGATCTTTAAAAATGAGTTTGAACAAATCACATAAGAACTCAGCTTTGGAATTGTTGCCACCCGGGAATGTGAATTTTCCGGAAAATTGGAATGCAGTTTTGAATGAATTTTCATATAGATCTTTGAAAAAGAGTTTGAAGCAAATCGCAAAGGATTCAACTTTGGCCTTTTTACCACCCACTTTCCACTCAGGAATGCGAATTTTCCGGAAAATTGGTGTGCAGTTTTTAATGAATTTTCATATTGATCTTTGAAAATGAGATTGAAACATATAACTAAGAACTCAACTTTGGCCTTGTTTCCACCCGGGAATGTGAATTTTCCGGAAAATTGGTATGCAGTTTTAAATGAATTTTCATATAGATCTTTGAAAATGAGTTTGAAGCAAATCGCATAAGAACTCAACTTTGGCCTTTTTACCACACACTTTCCACCCGGGAATGTGCAGTTTTAAATGAATTTTCATATAGATCTTTAAAAATGAGTTTGAACAAATCACATAAGAACTCAGCTTTGGAATTGTTGCCACCCGGGAATGTGAATTTTCCGGAAAATTGGAATGCAGTTTTGAATGAATTTTCATATTGATCTTTGAAAATGAGTTTGAAGCAAATCGCATAAGAACTCAACTTTCGCCTTTTTACCACCCACTTTCCACTCAGAAACGTGAATTTTCCGGAAAATTGGTATGCAGTTTTACATGTATTTTCATATAGATCTTTGAAAATGAGTTTGAAAAAAATCACATATAAATGAACTTTCGCCCTATTTACAACCCACTTTCCACCCAGGGGGGGGGAGGGGTGGGAATTTTCCGGAAAATTAGTATGGAATTTTAAATGAATTGTCATACAGATCTTTGAAAATGAGTTTGAAGCAAATCGCATAAGAACTCAACTTTGGCCTTTTTACCACCCACTTTCTACCCGGGAATGTGAATTTTGCGCAAATTGGTATACAGTTTTAAATAAATTTTCATAATGATCTTTGAAAATGAGTTTGAAAAAAATCGCATAAGAACTCAATTTTCGCCATTTTACCACCCACTTTCCACCCGGGAATGTGAATTTCCCAGAAAATTGGTATGCAGCTTGAAATGAATTTTCATATAGATGTTTGCAAATGAGTTTGGAATAAATCGCATATGAACTCAACTTTCGCCGTTTTACCACCCACTTTCTACCCGGAAATGTGAATTTTCCCGAAAATTGGTATGCAGTTTTAAATGAATTTTCATATAGATCTTTGCAAATGAGTTTGGAATAAATCGCATAAGAACTCAACTTTCCGCTTTTTACCACCCACTTTCCACCCGGGAATGTGCATTTTGCGCAAATTGGTATGCAGTTTTTAATGAATTTTCGTAATGTTCTTTGAAAATGAGTTTGAAGCAAAGCACATAAGAACTTAACTTTGGCTTTTTTACCACCCACTTTCCACCCGGGAATGTGAATTTTCCGGAAAATTGGAATGCAGTTTTTAATGAATTTTCATATTGATCTTTGAAAATGAGATTGAAGCAAATCCCATAAGAACTCAACTTTGGCCTTTTTACCACCCAATTTCCACCCGGGAATGTGAATTTTCCGGAAAATTGGTATGCAGTTTTAAATGAATTTTCATATTGATCTTTGAAAATGATTTAAGAAAAAATCTAATAAGAACTCATCTTTGGCCTTTTTAAGACCCACTTTCCAAACGGGAATGTGAATTTTCCGGAATATTGGTATGCAGTTTTAAATGAATTTTCATATTGATCTTTGAAAATGAGATTGAAGCAAATCGATTATGAACTCAACTTTGGCTTTTTTACCACCCACTTTCCACCCGGGAATGTTAATTTGAAGGATAATTGGAATGCAGCTTGTAATGAATTTTCATATTGATCTTTGAAAAAGAGTTTGAAGCAAATCGCATATGAACTCAACTTTGGCTTTTTCTCTACCCACTTTCCACCCGGGAATGTGAATTTTCCGGAAAATTGGTATGCAGTTTTAAATGAATTTTTATATAGATCTTCAAAAATGACTTTAAACAAATCGCATAGGAAGTCAACTTTGGAATTGTTTCCACCCGGGAATGTGAATTTTCCGGAAAATCGGTAAGCAATTTTAAATGAATTTTCGTTTTGATCTTTGAAAATTAGTTGGAAGCAAATCGCATAAGAACTCAACTTTGGCCTTTTTACCACCCACTTTCCACCCGGGAATGGGAATTTTCCTGAAAATTGGTATGCAGTTTTAACTGAATTTTCGTAATGTTCTTTGAAAATGAGTTTGAAGCAAAGCACATAAGAACTAAACTTTGGCCTTTTTACCACCCACTTTCCACCCGGGAATGTGAATTTTCCGGAAAATTGGTATGCAGTTTTAAATTAATTTCATATTGATCTTTGAAAATGAGATTGAAGCAAATCGCATATGAACTCAACTTTGGCCTTTTTACCACCCACTTTCCACACGGGAATGTGAATTTTCCGGAATATTTGTATGGAGTTTCAAATGAATTTTCATATTGATCTTTGAAAAAGAGTTTGAAGCAAATCGCATAAGAACTTAACTTTGGCTTTTTTACCACCCACTTTCCACCCGGGAATGTGTATTTTCCGGAAAATTGGAATGCAGTTTTTAATGAATTTTCATATTGATCTTTGAAAATGAGATTGAAGCAAATCGCATAAGAACTCAACTTTGGCCTTTTTACCACCCAATTTCCACCCGGGAATGTGAATTTTCCGGAAAATTGGTATGCAGTTTTAAATGAATTTTCATATTGATCTTTGAAAATGATTTAAGAAAAAATCTAATAAGAACTCATCTTTGGCCTTTTTAAGACCCACTTTCCAAACGGGAATGTGAATTTTCCGAAATATTGGTATGCAGATTTAAATGAATTTTCATATTGATCTTTGAAAATGAGATTGAAGCAAATCGCATCAGAGCTCAACTTTGGCCTTGTTTCCACTCGGGAATGTGAATTTTCCGGAAAATTGGTATGCAGTTTTAAATGCATTTTCATATAGATCTTTGCAAATGAGTTAGGAATAAATAGCATTACAACTCAACTTTCGCCTTTTTACCACCCACTTTCCACCCGGGAATGTGAATTTTCCGGAAAATTGGTATGCAGTTTTAAATGAATTTTCGTATTGATCTTTGAAAATGAGTTTGAAGCAAAGCGCATATGAACTCAACTTTGGCCTTTTTACCACCCATTTTACACCCGGGAATGTGAATTTTCCGGAAAATTGGTATGCAGTTTTAAATGAATTTTCATATAGATTTTTGAAAATGAGTTTGAACAAATCGCATATGAACTCAACTTTGGCCTTGTTTCCACTCGGGAATGTGAATTTTCCGGAAAATTGGTATGCAGTTTTAAATGAATTTTCGTATTGATCTTTGAAAATGAGTTTGAAGCAAATCAAATATGAACTCAACTTTGGCCTTTTTACCACCCACTTTCCACCTGGGAATGTGAATTTTCCGGAATATTGGTATGCAGTTTTAAATGAATTTTCATATTGATCTTTCAAAATGAGATTGAAGCAAATCGCATATGAACTCAACTTTGGTTTTTTTACCACCCACTTTCCACCCGGGAATGTGAATTTTCCTTAAAATTAGTATGCACTTTTTAATGAATTTTCATATTGATCTTTGCAAATGCGTTTTGAATAAATCGCATAAGAACTCAACTTTGGCCTTTTTACCACCCACTTTCCACCTGGGAATGTGAATTTTCCGGAAAATTGGTGTTCAGTTTTAAATAAATTTTCATATTGATCTTTGAAAATGAGATTGAAGCAAATCGCATATGAGCTCAACTTTGGTTTTTTTACCACCCACTTTCCACCCGGGAATGTGAATTTTCCGGAAAATTCGTATGCAGTTTTAAATGAATTTTCATATTGATCTTTGAAAATAAGTTTGCAGCAAATCAAATAAGATCTCATCTTTGGCCTTTTTAAGACCCACTTTCCAACCGGGAATGTGAATTTTCCGGAAAATTGGTATGCAGTTTTAAATGAATTTTCATATTGATCTTTCAAAATTAGATTGAAGCAAATCGCATATGAACTCAACTTTGGCCTTTTTACCACCCACTTTCCACCCGGGAATGTGAATTTTTCTTAAAATTAGTATGCACTTTTTAATGAATTTTCATATGGATCTTTGAAATTGAGTTAGGAATAAATCGCATATGAACTCAACTTACTCTTTTTACCACCCACTTTCCACCCAGGAACGTGAATTTTCAGGAAAATTGGTATGCAGTTTTAAATAAATTTTCTATAGATCTTTGAAAATGAGTTTGAAAAAAATCGCATAGGAAATGAACTTTCGCCCTACTTACCACCCACTTTCCACCCAGGGGGGGGGGGGGAATTTTCCGGAAAATTAGTATGCAATTTTAAATGAGTTGTCATACAGATCTTTCAAAATTAGATTGAAGCAAATCGCATATGAACTCAACTTTGGCCTTTTTACCACCCACTTTCCACCCGGGAATGTGAATTTTCCTTAAAATTAGTATGCACTTTTTAATGAATTTTCATATGGATCGCATATGAACTCAACTTTCTCTTTTTACCACCCACTTTCCACCCAGGAACGTGAATTTTCAGGAAAATTGGTATGCAGTTTTAAATAAATTTTCTATAGATCTTTGAAAATGATTTTAAAAAAAATCGCATAGGAAATGAACTTTCGCCCTATTTACCACCCACTTTCCACCCAGGGGGGGGGGGGAATTTTCCGGAAAATTGGTATGCAGTTTGAAATGAATTTTCATATAGATCTTTGCAAATGAGTTGTGAATAAATCGCATAAGAGCTCAACTTTCGCCTTTTTACCACCCACTTTCCACCCGGAAATGTGATCTTTGAAAATATAGATCTTTGAAAATGAGTTTGAAGAAAATCACATAAGTACTCAACTTTCGCCCTATTTACCACCCACTTTCCAAACGGGAATGTGAATTGGAAAATTGGTATGCAGTTTTAAATAAATTTTCTATAGATCTTTGAAAATGAGTTTGAAAAAAATCGCATAGGAAATGAACTTTCGCCCTATTTACCACCCACTGTCCACCCAGGGGGGGGGGGGGGAATTTTCCGGAAAATTGGTATGCAGTTTTAAATGAATTTTCATATAGATCTTTGCAAATGAGTTTGAAGCAAAGCGCATATGAACTCAACTTTCGCCGTTTTACCACCGACTTTCTACCCGGAAATGTGAATTTTCCCGAAAATTGGTATGCAGTTTTAAATGAATTTTCATATAGATCTTTGAAAATGAGTTTGAAGCAAATCGCATAAGAACTCAACTTTGGTTTTTTTACTACCCACTTTCCACCCGGGAATGTTAATTTGAAGGATAATTGGAATGCAGCTTGTAATGAATTTTCATATTGATCTTTTAAAAAGAGTTTGAAGCAAATCGCATATGAACTCAACTTTGGCTTTTTCTCTACCCACTTTCCACCCGGGAATGGGAATTTTCCTGAAAATTGGTATGCAGTTTTAACTGAATTTTCGTAATGTTCTTTGAAAATGAGTTTGAAGCAAAGCACATAAGAACTAAACTTTGGCCTTTTTACCACCCACTTTCCACCCGGGAATGTGATCTTTGAAAATGAGTTTGAAGAAAATCACATAAGTACTCAACTTTCGCCCTATTTACCACCCACTGTCCACCCAGGGGGGGGGGGGGGAATTTTCCGGAAAATTGGTATGCAGTTTTAAATGAATTTTCATATAGATCTTTGCAAATGAGTTTGAAGCAAAGCGCATATGAACTCAACTTTCGCCGTTTTACCACCGACTTTCTACCCGGAAATGTGAATTTTCCCGAAAATTGGTATGCAGTTTTAAATGAATTTTCATATAGATCTTTGCAAATGAGTTTGAAGCAAAGCGCATATGAACTCAACTTTCGCCGTTTTACCACCGACTTTCTACCCGGAAATGTGAATTTTCCCGAAAATTGGTATGCAGTTTTAAATGAATTTTCATATAGATCTTTGCAAATGAGTTTGAAGCAAAGCGCATATGAACTCAACTTTCGCCGTTTTACCACCGACTTTCTACCCGGAAATGTGAATTTTCCGGAAAATTGGTATGCAGTTTTAAATGAATTTTCATATAGATCTTTAAAAATGAGTTTGAACAAATCGCATAAGAAGTCAACTTTGGAATTGTTGCCACCCGGGAATGTGAATTTTCCGGAAAATTGGTATGCAGTTTTAAATGAATTTTCATATTGATCTTTGAAAATGAGTTTGCAGCAAATCGCATAAGAACTCAACTTTGGCCTTTTTACCACACACTTTCCACCCGGGAATGTAAATTTTCCAGAAAATTGGTATGCAGTTTTAAATGAATTTTCATATAGATCTTTGATAAATGAGTTTGAAGCAAATCGCATTAGAACTCAACTTTGGCCCTATTCACCACCCACTCTCCACCCAGGGGGGGGGGCGGGGGTATTTTCCGGAAAATTGGTATGCAGTTTGAAATGAATTTTCATATAGATCTTTGCAAATGAGTTGTGAATAAATCGCATAAGAACTCAACTTTCGCCTTTTTACCACCCACTTTCCACCCGGAAATGTGATCTTTGAAAATGAGTTTGAAGAAAATCACATAAGTACTCAACTTTCGCCCTATTTACCACCCACTTTCCAAACGGGAATGTGAATTGGAAAATTGGTATGCAGTTTTAAATGAATTTTCATATAGATCTTTGCAAATGAGTTTGAACAAATCGCATAAGAACTCAACTTTGGCCTTGTTTCCACCCGAGAATGTGAATTTTCCGGAAAATCGGTAAGCAATTTTAAATGAATTTTCGTTTTGATCTTTGAAAATGAGTTGGAAGCAAATCGCATAAGAACTCAACTTTGGCCTTTTTACCACCCACTTTCCACCCGGGAATGGGAATTTTCCTGAAAATTGGTATGCAGTTTTAACTGAATTTTCGTAATGTTCTTTGAAAATGAGTTTGAAGCAAAGCACATAAGAACTAAACTTTGGCCTTTTTACCACCCACTTTCCACCCGGGAATGTGAATTTTCCGGAAAATTGGTATGCAGTTTTAAATTAATTTCATATTGATCTTTGAAAATGAGATTGAAGCAAATCGCATATGAACTCAACTTTGGCCTGTTTACCACCCACTTTCCACACGGGAATGTGAATTTTCCGGAATATTGGTATGGAGTTTTAAATGAATTTTCATATTGATCTTTGAAAATGAGTTTGAAGCAAATCGCATAAGAACTTAACTTTGGCTTTTTTACCACCCACTTTCCACCCGGGAATGTGAATTTTGCGGAAAATTGGAATGCAGTTTTTAATGAATTTTCATATTGATCTTTGAAAATGAGATTGAAGCAAATCGCATAAGAACTCAACTTTCTCTTTTTACCACCCACTTTCCACCCGGGAATGTGAATTTTCCTTAAAATTAGTATGCACTTTTTAATGAATTTTCAGATTGATCTTTGCAAATGCGTTTTGAATAAATCGTATAAGAACTCAACTTTGGCCTTTTTACCACCCACTTTCCACCCGGGAATGTGAATTTTCCGGAAAATTGGTATGCAGTTTTAAATTAATTTTCATATTGATCTTTGAAAATAAGTTTGCAGCAAATCAAATAAGATCTCATCTTTGGCCTTTTTAAGACCCACTTTCCACCCAGGAACGTGAATTTTCAGGAAAATTGGTATGCAGTTTTAAATAAATTTTCTATAGATCTTTGAAAATGAGTTTGAAAAAAATCGCATAGGAAATGAACTTTCGCCCTATTTACCACCCACTTTCCACCCAGGGGGGGGGAATTTTCCGGAAAATTGGTATGCAGTTTGAAATGAATTTTCATATAGATCTTTGCAAATGAGTTGTGAATAAATCGCATAAGAACTAAACTTTCGCCTTTTTACCACCCACTTTCCACCCGGAAATGTGATCTTTGAAAATATAGATCTTTGAAAATGAGTTTGAAGAAAATCACATAAGTACTCAACTTTCGCCCTATTTACCACCCACTTTCCACCCGGGAATGTGAATTGGAACATTGGTATGCAGTTTTAAATGAATTTTCATATAGATCTTTCAAAATTAGATTGAAGCAAATCGCATATGAACTCAACTTTGGCCTTTTTACCACCCGCTTTCCACCCGGGAATGTGAATTTTCCTTAAAATTAGTATGCACTTTTTAATGAATTTTCATATGGATCTTTGAAATTGAGTTAGGAATAAATCGCATATGAACTCAACTTTCTCTTTTTACCACCCACTTTCCACCCAGGAACGTGAATTTTCAGGAAAATTGGTATGCAGTTTTAAATAAATTTTCTATAGATCTTTGAAAATTAGTTTGAAAAAAATCGCATAGGAAATGAACTTTCGCCCTATTTACCACCCACTTTCCACCCAGGGGGGGGGAATTTTCCGGAAAATTGGTATGCAGTTTGAAATGAATTTTCATATAGATCTTTGCAAATGAGTTGTGAATAAATCGCATAAGAACTCAACTTTGGCCTTTTTACCACCCACTTTCCACCCGGGAATGGGAATTTTCCGGAAAATTGGTATGCAGTTTTAACTGAATTTTCGTAATGTTCTTTGAAAATGAGTTTGAAGCAAAGCACATAAGAACTAAAATTTGGCCTTTTTACCACCCACTTTCCACCCGGGAATGTGAATTTTCCGGAAAATTGGTATGCAGTTTTAAATTAATTTCATATTGATCTTTGAAAATGAGATTGAAGCAAATCGCATATGAACTCAACTTTGGCCTTTTTACCACCCACTTTCCACACGGGAATGTGAATTTTCCGGAATATTGGTATGGAGTTTTAAATGAATTTTCATATTGATCTTTGAAAATGAGTTTGAAGCAAATCGCATAAGAACTTAACTTTGGTTTTTTTACCACCCACTTTCCACCCGGGAATGTGAATTTTCCGGAAAATTGGAATGCAGTTTTAATGAATTTTCATCATGATCTTTGCAAATGCGTTTTGAATAAATCGCATAAGAACTCAACTTTGGCCTTTTTACCACCCACTTTCCACCCGGGAATGTGAATTTTCCGGAAAATTGGTATGCAGTTTTAAATTAATTTTCATATTGATCTTTGAAAATAAGTTTGCAGCAAATCAAATAAGATCTCATCTTTGGCCTTTTTAAGACCCACTTTCCAACCGGGAATGTGAATTTTCCGGAAAATTGGTATGCAGTTTTAAATGAATTTTCATATTGATCTTTCAAAATTAGATTGAAGCAAATCGCATATGAACTCAACTTTGGACTTTTTACCACCCACTTTCCACCCGGGAATGTGAATTTTCCTTAAAATTAGTATGCACTTTTTAATGAATTTTCATATGGATCTTTGAAATTGAGTTAGGAATAAATCGCATATGAACTCAACTTTCTCTTTTTACCACCCACTTTCCACCCAGGAACGTGAATTTTCAGGAAAATTGGTATGCAGTTTTAAATAAATTTTCTATAGATCTTTGAAAATGAGTTTGAAAAAAATCGCATAGGAAATGAACTTTCGCCCTATTTACCACCCACTTTCCACCCAGGGGGGGGAATTTTCCGGAAAATTAGTATGCAATTTTAAATGAGTTGTCATACAGATCTTTCAAAATTAGATTGAAGCAAATCGCATATGAACTCAACTTTGGCCTTTTTACCACCCACTTTCCACCCGGGAATGTGAATTTTCCTTAAAATTAGTATGCACTTTTTAATGAATTTTCATATGGATCTTTGAAATTGAGTTAGGAATAAATCGCATATGAACTCAACTTTCTCTTTTTACCACCCACTTTCCAACCAGGAACGTGAATTTTCAGGAAAATTGGTATGCAGTTTTAAATAAAATTTCTATAGATCTTTGAAAATGAGTTTGAAAAAAATCGCATAGGAAATGAACTTTCGCCCTATTTACCACCCACTTTCCACCCAGGGGGGGGGGGGGAATTTTCCGGAAAATTGGTATGCAGTTTGAAATGAATTTTCATATAGATCTTTGCAAATGAGTTGTGAATTAATCGCATAAGAACTCAACTTTCGCCTTTTTACCACCCACTTTCCAACCGGAAATGTGATCTTTGAAAATATAGATCTTTGAAAATGAGTTTGAAGAAAATCACATAAGTTCTCAACTTTCGCCCTATTTACCACCCACTTTCCAAACGGGAATGTGAATTGGAAAATTGGTATGCAGTTTTAAATGAATTTTCATATAGATCTTTGCAAATGAGTTTGAACAAATCGCATAAGAACTCAACTTTGGCCTTGTTTCCACCCGAGAATGTGAATTTTCCGGAAAATCGGTAAGCAATTTTAAATGAATTTTCGTTTTGATCTTTGAAAATGAGTTGGAAGCAAATCGCATAAGAACTCAACTTTGGCCTTTTCACCACCCACTTTCCACCCGGAAATGGGAGTTTTCCGGAAAATTGGTTTGCAGTTTTAACTGAATTTTCGTAATGTTCTTTGAAAATGAGTTTGAAGCAAAGCACATAAGAACTAAACTTTGGCCTTTTTACCACCCACTTTCCACCCGGGAATGTGAATTTTCCGGAAAATTGGTATGCAGTTTTAAATTAATTTCATATTGATCTTTGAAAATGAGATTGAAGCAAATCGCATATGAACTCAACTTTGGCCTTTTTACCACCCACTTTCCACACGGGAATGTGAATTTTCCGGAAAATTGGTATGCAGTTTTAAATGAATTTTCGTATTGATCTTTGAAAATGATTTAAGAAAAAATCTAATAAGAACTCATCTTTGGCCTTTTTAAGACCCACTTTCCAAACGGGAATGTGAATTTTCCGGAATATTGGTATGCAGTTTTAAATGAATTTTCATATTGTTCTTTGAAAATGAGATTGAAGCAAATCGCATATGAACTCAACTTTGGCCTTTTTACCACCCACTTTCCAACCGGGAATGTTAATTTGAAGGAAAATTGGAATGCAGTTTTCAATGAATTTTCATAATGATCTTTGAAAATGAGGTTGAAGCCAATCGCATAAGAACTCAACTTTGGCCTTGTTTCCACCCGAGAATGTGAATTTTCCGAAAAATCGGTAAGCAATTTTAAATGAATTTTCGTTTTGATCTTTGAAAATGAGTTGGAAGCAAATCGCATAAGAACTAAACTTTGGCCTTTTTACCACCCACTTTCCACCCGGGAATGTGAATTTTCCGGAAAATTGGTATGCAGTTTTAAATTAATTTCATATTGATCTTTGAAAATGAGATTGAAGCAAATCGCATATGAACTCAACTTTGGCCTTTTTACCACCCACTTTCCACACGGGAATGTGAATTTTCCGGAAAATTGGTATGCAGTTTTTAATGAATTTTCATATTGATCTTTGAAAATGATTTAAGAAAAAATCTAATAAGAACTCATCTTTGGCCTTTTTAAGACCCACTTTCCAAACGGGAATGTGAATTTTCCGGAATATTGGTATGCAGTTTTAAAAGAATTTTCATATTGATCTTTGAAAATGAGATTGAAGCAAATCGCATATGAACTCAACTTTGGCCTTTTTACCACCCACTTTCCAACCGGGAATGTTAATTTGAAGGAAAATTGGAATGCAGTTTTCAATGAATTTTCATAATGATCTTTGAAAATGAGTTTGAAGCCAATCGCATAAGAGCTCAACTTTCGCCGTTTTACTACCCACTTTCCACCCGGAAATGTGAATTTTCCGAAAAATTGGTATGCAGTTTAAAATGAATTTTCATATAGATCTTTGAAAAAGAGTTTGAAGCAAATCGCAAAGGATCTCAACTTTGGCCTTTTTACCACCCACTTTCCACCCAGGAATGCAAATTTTCCGGAAAATTGGTATGCAGTTTTAAATGAATTTTCATATTGATCTTTGAAAATGAGTTTGAAACATATAACTAAGAACTCAACTTTGGCCTTGTTTCCACCCGGGAATGTGAATTTTACTGAAAATTGGTATGCAGTTTTAAATGAATTTTCATATTGTTCTTTGAAAATGAGTTTGAAGAAAATCGCATAAGAACTCAACTTTCGCCCTATTTACCACCCACTTTCCACCCGGGAATGTGAATTTTCCGGCAAATTGGTATGCAGTTTTAAATGCATTTTCATATAGATCTTTGCAAATGAGTTAGGAATAAATAGCATTAGAACTCAACTTTCGCCATTTTACCACCCACTTTCCACCCGGGAATGTGAATTTTCCGGAAAATTGGTATGCAGTTTTAAATGAATTTTCGTATTGATCTTTGAAAATGAGTTTGAAGCAAAGAGCATATGAACTCAACTTTGGCCTTTTTACCACCCATTTTACACCCGGGAATGTGAATTTTCCGGAAAATTGGTATGCAGTTTTAAATGAATTTTCATATAGATCTTTGAAAATGAGTTTGAACAAATCGCATAAGAACTCAACTTTATCCTTGTTTCCACTCGGGAATGTGAATTTTCCGGAAAATTGGTATGCAGTTTTATATGAATTTTCGTATTGATCTTTAAAAAGGAGTTTGAAGCAAATCAAATATGAACTCAACTTTGGCTACCACCCACTTTCCACCCGGGAATGTGAATTTTGCGCAAATTGGTATGCAGTTTTTAAAGAATTTTCGTAATGTTCTTTGAAAATGAGTTTGAAGCAAAGCACATAACAACTCAACTTTGGCCTTTTTACCACCCTTTTTCCACCCGGGAATGTGAATTTTCCGGAAAATTGGTATGCAGCCTTAAATTAATTTCATATTGATCTTTGAAAATGAGATTTAAGCAAATCGCATATGAACTCAACTTTGGCCTTTTTACCACCCACTTTCCACCCGGGAATGTGAATTTTCCTTAAAATTAGTATGCACTTTTTAATGAATTTTCATATGGATCTTTGAAAATGAGTTAGAAATAAATCGCATAAGAACTCAACTTTGGCCTTTTTACCACCCTTTTTCCACCCGGGAATGTGAATTTTCCGGAAAATTGGTATGCAGCTTTAAATTAATTTCATATTGATCTTTCAAAATGAGATTGAACCAAATCGCATATGAACTCAACTTTGGTTTTTTTACCACCCACTTTCCTCCCGGGAATGTGAATTTTCCTTAAAATTAGTATGCACTTTATAATGAATTTTCATATTGTTCTTTGAAAATGAGTTTGAAGAATATCGCATAAGAACTCAACTTTCGCCCTATTTACCACCCACTTTCCACCCGGGAATGTGAATTTTCCGGAAAATTTGTTTGCAGTTTTAAATGAATTTTCATATAGATCTTTGCAAATGAGTTAGGAATAAATAGCATAAGAACTCAACTTTCGCGTTTTTACCACCCACTTTCCACCCGGGAATGTGAATTTTCCGGAAAATTGGTATGCAGTTTTAAATGCATTTTCATATAGATCTTTGCAAATGAGTTTGGAATAAATCGCATATGAACTCAACTTTCGCCTTTTTCCCACCCACTTTCCACCCGGGAATGTGATGTTTGAAAATATAGATCTTTGAAAATGAGTTTGAAGACAATCACATAAGTACTCAACTTTCGCCCTATTTACCACCCACTTTCCACCCGGGAATATGAATTTTCCGGAAAATTGGTATGCAGTTTTAAATGCATTTTCATATAGATCTTTGCAAATGAGTTTGGAATAAATCGCATTAGAACTCAACTTTCGCCTTTTTACCACCCATTTTCCAGCCGGGAATGTGATGTTTGAAAATATAGATCTTTGAAAATGAGTTTGAAGAAAATCACATAAGTACTCAACTTTCGCCCTATTTACCACCCACTTTCCACCCGGGAATGTGAATTTTCCGGAAAATTGGTATGCAGTTTTAAATGCATTTTCATATAGATCTTTGCAAATGAGTTAGGAATAAATAGCATTAGAACTCAACTTTCGCCTTTTTACCACCCACTTTCCACCCGGGAATGTGAATTTTCCGGAAAATTGGTATGCAGCTTAAAATTAATTTCATACTGATCTTTGAAAATGAGATTTAAGCAAATCGCATATGAACTCAATTTTGGCCTTTTTACCACCCACTTTCCACCCGGGAATGTGAATTTTCCTTAAAATTAGTATGCACTTTTTAATGAATTTTCATATGGATCTTTGAAAATGAGTTAGGAATAAATCGCATAAGAACTCAACTTTGGCCTTTTTACCACCCACTTTCCACCTGGGAATGTGAATTTTCCGGAAAATTGGTATGCAGTCTTAAATGAATTTTCATATTGATCTTTCAAAATGAGATTGAAGCAAATCGCATATGAACTCAACTTTGCTTTTTTTACCACCCACTTTCCACCCGGGAATGTGAATTTTCCTTAAAATTAGTATGCACTTTTTAATGAATTTTCATATTGATCTTTGCAAATGCGTTTTGAATAAATCGCATAAGAACTTAACTTTGGCCTTTTTACCACCCACTTTCCACCTGGGAATGTGAATTTTCCGGAAAATTGGTATGCAGTTTTAAATGAATTTTCATATTGATCTTTGAAAATGAGATTGAAGCAAATCGCATATGAACTCAACTTTGGTTTTTTTACCACCCACTTTCCACCCGGGAATGTGAATTTTCCTTAAAATTAGTATGCACTTTTTAATGAATTTTCAGATTGATCTTTGCAAATGCGTTTTGAATAAATCGCATAAGAACTCAACTTTAGCCTTTTTACCACCCACTTTCCACCCGGGAATGTGAATTTTGCGGAAAATTGGTATGCAGTTTTAAATGAATTTTCATATTGATCTTTGAAAATGAGTTTGCAGCAAATCAAATAAAATCTCATCTCTGGCCCTTTTAAGACCCACTTTCCAACCGGGAATGTGAATTTTCCGGAATATTGGTATGCAGTTTTAAATGAATTTTCATATTGATCTTTCAAAATTAGATTGAAGCAAATCGCATATGAACTCAACTTTGGCCTTTTTACCACCCACTTTTCACCCGGGAATGTGAATTTTCCTTAAAATTAGTATGCACTTTTTAATGAATTTTCAGATTGATCTTTGCAAATGCGTTTTGAATAAATCGCATAAGAACTCAACTTTGGGCTTTTTACCACCCTTTTTCCATCCGGGAATGTGAATTTTCCGGAAAATTGGTATGCAGCTTAAAATTAATTTCATACTGATCTTTGAAAATGAGATTTAAGCAAATCGCATATGAACTCAACTTTGGCCTTTTAACCACCCACTTTCCACCCGGGAATGTGAATTTTCCTTAAAATTAGTATGCACTTTTTAATGAATTTTCATATGGATCTTTGAAAATGAGTTAGGAATAAATCGCATAAGAACTCAACTTTGGCCTTTTTACCACCCACTTTCCACCTGGGAATGTGAATTTTCCGGAAAATTGGTATGCAGTCTTAAATGAATTTTCATATTGATCTTTCAAAATGAGATTGAAGCAAATCGCATATGAACTCAACTTTGGTTTTTTTACCACCCACTTTCCACCCGGGAATGTGAATTTTCCTTAAAATTAGTATGCACTTTTTAATGAATTTTCATATTGATCTTTGCAAATGCGTTTTGAATAAATCGCATAAGAACTCAACTTTGGCCTTTTTACCACCCACTTTCCACCTGGGAATGTGAATTTTCCGGAAAATTGGTATGCAGTTTTAAATGAATTTTCATATTGATCTTTGAAAATGAGATTGAAGCAAATCGCATATGAACTCAACTTTGGTTTTTTTACCACCCACTTTCCACCCGGGAATGTGAATTTTCCTTAAAATTAGTATGCACTTTTTAATGAATTTTCAGATTGATCTTTGCAAATGCGTTTTGAATAAATCGCATAAGAACTCAACTTTGGCCTTTTTACCACCCACTTTCCACCTGGGAATGTGAATTTTCCGGAAAATTGGTATGCAGTTTTAAATGAATTTTCATATTGATCTTTGAAAATGAGTTTGCAGCAAATCAAATAAAATCTCATCTCTGGCCCTTTTAAGACCCACTTTCCAACCGGGAATGTGAATTTTCCGGAATATTGGTATGCAGTTTTAAATGAATTTTCATATTGATCTTTCAAAATTAGATTGAAGCAAATCGCATATGAACTCAACTTTGGCCTTTTTACCACCCACTTTTCACCCGGGAATGTGAATTTTCCTTAAAATTAGTATGCACTTTTTAATGAATTTTCATATGGATCTTTGAAATTGAGTTAGGAATAAATCGCATATGAACTCAGCTTTATCTTTTTACCACCCAATTTCCACCCAGGAACGTGAATTTTCCGGAAAATTGGTATGCAGTTTTAAATAAATTTTCTATAGATCTTTGAAAATGAGTTTGAAAAAATCGCATAGGAAATGAACTTTCGCCCTATTTACCACCCACTTTCCACCCAGGGGGGGGGGGGTAATTTTCCGGAAAATGAGTATGCAATTTTAAATGAGTTGTCATACAGAATGTGAATTTTCCGGAATATTGGTATGCAGTTTTAAATGAATTTTCATATTGATCTTTCAAAATGAGTTTGAAGCAAATCGCATAAGAACTCAACTTGGGCCATTTTACCACCCACTTTCTACCCGGGAATGTGAATTTTCCGAAAAATTGGTATGCAGTTTTAAATAAATTTTCATATAGATCTTTGAAAATGAGCTTGCAAAAAATCGCATAAGAACTCAATTTTCGCCATTTTACCACCCACTTTCCACCCGGGAATGTGAATTTTCCTTAAATTAAGTATGCAGTTTTAAATGAATTTTCATATTGATCTTTGAAAATCAGTTTGAAGCAAATCGCATTAGAACTCAATTTTGGCCTTTTTACCACACACTTTCCACCCGGGAATGTGAATTTTCCGGAAAATTGGTATGCAGTTTTTAATGAATTTTTATATAGATCTCTGCAAATGAGTCTGAAGCAAATCGCATAAGAACTCAACTTTGGTTTTTTTTCTACCCACTTTCCACCCGGGAATGTGAATTTTCCGGAAAATTGGTATGCAGTTTTAAATGAATTTTCATATTGATCTTTGAAAATGAGTTTGAAGCGAATCAAATAAGATCTCATTTTGGCCTTTTTAAGACATACTTTCCAACCGGGAATGTGAATTTTCCGCAATATTGGTATGCAGTTTTTAATGAATTTTCATATTGATCTTTGAAAATGAGATTGAAGCAAATCGCATATGAACTCAACTTTGGCCTTTTTGCCACCCACTTTCCACCCGGGAATGTGAATTTTCCGAAAAATTAGTATGCACTTTTTAATGAATTTTCATATTGATTTTTGCAAATTAGTAAAGAATAAATCGCATAAGAACTCAACTTTGGCCATTTTACCACCCACTTTCTACCCGGGAATGTGAATTTTCCGAAAAATTGGTATGCAGCTTTAAATAAATTTTCATATAGATCTTTGAAAATGAGTTTGCAAAAAATAGCATAAGAACTCAATTTTCGCCATTTTACCACTCACTTTCCACCCGGGAATGTGAATTTTCCTTAAATTAAGTATGCAGTTTAAAATGAATTTTCATTTTGATCTTTGAAAATGAGTTTGAAGCAAATCGCATAAGAACTCAACTTTGGCTTTTTATCACACACTTTCCATCCGGGAATATGAATTTTCCGGAAAATTGGTATGCAGTTTTAAATGAATTTTCATATTGATCTTTCAAAATTAGATTGAAGCAAATCGCATATGAACTCAACTTTGGCCTTTTTACCACCCACTTTCCAACCGGGAATGTTAATTTGAAGGAAAATTGGAATGCAGTTTTAAATGAATTTTCATATTGATCTTTGAAAATGAGATTGAAGCAAATCGCATATGAACTCAACTTTGGCCTTTTTGCCACCCACTTTCCACCCGGGAATGTGAATTTTCCGAAAAATTAGTATGCACTTTTTAATGAATTTTCATATTGATCTTTGCAAATAAGTTTTGAATAAATCGCATAAGAACTCAACTTTGGCTTTTTTTCTACCCACTTTCCAGCCGGGAATGTGAATTTTCCGGAAAATTGGAATGCAGTTTTTAATGAATTTTCATATTGATCTTTGAAAAAGAGTTTGAAGCAAATCGCATAAGAACTCAACTTTGGCTTTTTTTCTACCCACTTTCCAGCCGGGAATGTGAATTTTCCGGAAAATTGGAATGCAGTTTTAAATGCATTTTCATATTGATCTTTGAAAATGAGATTGAAGCAAATCGCATATGAACTCAACTTTGGCCTTTTTACCACCCACTTTCCAACCGGGAATGTTAATTTGAAGGAAAATTGGAATGCAGTTTTAAATGAATTTTCATATTGATCTTTGAAAATGAGATTGAAGCAAATCGCATATGAACTCAACTTTGGCCTTTTTGCCACCCACTTTCCACCCGGGAATGTGAATTTTCCGAAAAATTAGTATGCACTTTTTAATGAATTTTCATATTGATCTTTGAAAATGATTTAAGAAAAAATCTAATAAGAACTCATCTTTGGCCTTTTTAAGACCCACTTTCCAAACGGGAATGTGAATTTTCCGGAATATTGGTATGCAGTTTTAAATGAATTTTCATATTGATCTTTGAAAATGAGATTGAAGCAAATCGATTATGAACTCAACTTTGGCTTTTTTACCACCCACTTTTCACCCGGGAATGTGAATTTTCCTTAAAATTAGTATGCACTTTTTAATGAATTTTCAGATTGATCTTTGCAAATGCGTTTTGAATAAATCGCATAAGAACTCAACTTTGGGCTTTTTACCACCCTTTTTCCATCCGGGAATGTGAATTTTCCGGAAAATTGGTATGCAGCTTAAAATTAATTTCATATTGATCTTTGAAAATGAGATTTAAGCAAATCGCATATGAACTCAACTTTGGCCTTTTAACCACCCACTTTCCACCCGGGAATGTGAATTTTCCTTAAAATTAGTATGCACTTTTTAATGAATTTTCATATGGATCTTTGAAAATGAGTTAGGAATAAATCGCATAAGAACTCAACTTTGGCCTTTTTACCACCCACTTTCCACCTGGGAATGTGAATTTTCCGGAAAATTGGTATGCAGTTTTAAATGAATTTTCATATTGATCTTTGAAAATGAGATTGAAGCAAATCGCATATGAACTCAACTTTGGATTTTTTACCACCCACTTTCCACCCGGGAATGTGAATTTTCCTTAAAATTAGTATGCACTTTTTAATGAATTTTCAGATTGATCTTTGCAAATGCGTTTTGAATAAATCGCATAAGAACTCAACTTTGGCCTTTTTACCACCCACTTTCCACCTGGGAATGTGAATTTTCCGGAAAATTGGTATGCAGTTTTAAATGAATTTTCATATTGATCTTTGAAAATGAGTTTGCAGCAAATCAAATAAAATCTCATCTCTGGCCCTTTTAAGACCCACTTTCCAACCGGGAATGTGAATTTTCCGGAATATTGGTATGCAGTTTTAAATGAATTTTCATATTGATCTTTCAAAATTAGATTGAAGCAAATCGCATATGAACTCAACTTTGGCCTTTTTACCACCCACTTTTCACCCGGGAATGTGAATTTTCCTTAAAATTAGTATGCACTTTTTAATGAATTTTCATATGGATCTTTGAAATTGAGTTAGGAATAAATCGCATATGAACTCAGCTTTATCTTTTTACCACCCAATTTCCACCCAGGAACGTGAATTTTCCGGAAAATTGGTATGCAGTTTTAAATAAATTTTCTATAGATCTTTGAAAATGAGTTTGAAAAAATCGCATAGGAAATGAACTTTCGCCCTATTTACCACCCACTTTCCACCCAGGGGGGGGGGGGTAATTTTCCGGAAAATGAGTATGCAATTTTAAATGAGTTGTCATACAGAATGTGAATTTTCCGGAATATTGGTATGCAGTTTTAAATGAATTTTCATATTGATCTTTCAAAATGAGTTTGAAGCAAATCGCATAAGAACTCAACTTGGGCCATTTTACCACCCACTTTCTACCCGGGAATGTGAATTTTCCGAAAAATTGGTATGCAGTTTTAAATAAATTTTCATATAGATCTTTGAAAATGAGCTTGCAAAAAATCGCATAAGAACTCAATTTTCGCCATTTTACCACCCACTTTCCACCCGGGAATGTGAATTTTCCTTAAATTAAGTATGCAGTTTTAAATGAATTTTCATATTGATCTTTGAAAATCAGTTTGAAGCAAATCGCATTAGAACTCAATTTTGGCCTTTTTACCACACACTTTCCACCCGGGAATGTGAATTTTCCGGAAAATTGGTATGCAGTTTTTAATGAATTTTTATATAGATCTCTGCAAATGAGTCTGAAGCAAATCGCATAAGAACTCAACTTTGGTTTTTTTTCTACCCACTTTCCACCCGGGAATGTGAATTTTCCGGAAAATTGGTATGCAGTTTTAAATGAATTTTCATATTGATCTTTGAAAATGAGTTTGAAGCGAATCAAATAAGATCTCATTTTGGCCTTTTTAAGACATACTTTCCAACCGGGAATGTGAATTTTCCGCAATATTGGTATGCAGTTTTTAATGAATTTTCATATTGATCTTTGAAAATGAGATTGAAGCAAATCGCATATGAACTCAACTTTGGCCTTTTTGCCACCCACTTTCCACCCGGGAATGTGAATTTTCCGAAAAATTAGTATGCACTTTTTAATGAATTTTCATATTGATTTTTGCAAATTAGTAAAGAATAAATCGCATAAGAACTCAACTTTGGCCATTTTACCACCCACTTTCTACCCGGGAATGTGAATTTTCCGAAAAATTGGTATGCAGCTTTAAATAAATTTTCATATAGATCTTTGAAAATGAGTTTGCAAAAAATAGCATAAGAACTCAATTTTCGCCATTTTACCACTCACTTTCCACCCGGGAATGTGAATTTTCCTTAAATTAAGTATGCAGTTTAAAATGAATTTTCATTTTGATCTTTGAAAATGAGTTTGAAGCAAATCGCATAAGAACTCAACTTTGGCTTTTTATCACACACTTTCCATCCGGGAATATGAATTTTCCGGAAAATTGGTATGCAGTTTTAAATGAATTTTCATATTGATCTTTCAAAATTAGATTGAAGCAAATCGCATATGAACTCAACTTTGGCCTTTTTACCACCCACTTTTCACCCGGGAATGTGAATTTTCCTTAAAATTAGTATGCACTTTTTAATGAATTTTCAGATTGATCTTTGCAAATGCGTTTTGAATAAATCGCATAAGAACTCAACTTTGGGCTTTTTACCACCCTTTTTCCATCCGGGAATGTGAATTTTCCGGAAAATTGGTATGCAGCTTAAAATTAATTTCATATTGATCTTTGAAAATGAGATTTAAGCAAATCGCATATGAACTCAACTTTGGCCTTTTAACCACCCACTTTCCACCCGGGAATGTGAATTTTCCTTAAAATTAGTATGCACTTTTTAATGAATTTTCATATGGATCTTTGAAAATGAGTTAGGAATAAATCGCATAAGAACTCAACTTTGGCCTTTTTACCACCCACTTTCCACCTGGGAATGTGAATTTTCCGGAAAATTGGTATGCAGTCTTAAATGAATTTTCATATTGATCTTTCAAAATGAGATTGAAGCAAATCGCATATGAACTCAACTTTGGTTTTTTTACCACCCACTTTCCACCCGGGAATGTGAATTTTCCTTAAAATTAGTATGCACTTTTTAATGAATTTTCATATTGATCTTTGCAAATGCGTTTTGAATAAATCGCATAAGAACTCAACTTTGGCCTTTTTACCACCCACTTTCCACCTGGGAATGTGAATTTTCCGGAAAATTGGTATGCAGTTTTAAATGAATTTTCATATTGATCTTTGAAAATGAGATTGAAGCAAATCGCATATGAACTCAACTTTGGTTTTTTTACCACCCACTTTCCACCCGGGAATGTGAATTTTCCTTAAAATTAGTATGCACTTTTTAATGAATTTTCAGATTGATCTTTGCAAATGCGTTTTGAATAAATCGCATAAGAACTCAACTTTGGCCTTTTTACCACCCACTTTCCACCTGGGAATGTGAATTTTCCGGAAAATTGGTATGCAGTTTTAAATGAATTTTCATATTGATCTTTGAAAATGAGTTTGCAGCAAATCAAATAAAATCTCATCTCTGGCCCTTTTAAGACCCACTTTCCAACCGGGAATGTGAATTTTCCGGAATATTGGTATGCAGTTTTAAATGAATTTTCATATTGATCTTTCAAAATTAGATTGAAGCAAATCGCATATGAACTCAACTTTGGCCTTTTTACCACCCACTTTTCACCCGGGAATGTGAATTTTCCTTAAAATTAGTATGCACTTTTTAATGAATTTTCATATGGATCTTTGAAATTGAGTTAGGAATAAATCGCATATGAACTCAGCTTTATCTTTTTACCACCCAATTTCCACCCAGGAACGTGAATTTTCCGGAAAATTGGTATGCAGTTTTAAATAAATTTTCTATAGATCTTTGAAAATGAGTTTGAAAAAATCGCATAGGAAATGAACTTTCGCCCTATTTACCACCCACTTTCCACCCAGGGGGGGGGGGGTAATTTTCCGGAAAATGAGTATGCAATTTTAAATGAGTTGTCATACAGAATGTGAATTTTCCGGAATATTGGTATGCAGTTTTAAATGAATTTTCATATTGATCTTTCAAAATGAGTTTGAAGCAAATCGCATAAGATCTCAACTTGGGCCATTTTACCACCCACTTTCTACCCGGGAATGTGAATTTTCCGAAAAATTGGTATGCAGTTTTAAATAAATTTTCATATAGATCTTTGAAAATGAGCTTGCAAAAAATCGCATAAGAACTCAATTTTCGCCATTTTACCACCCACTTTCCACCCGGGAATGTGAATTTTCCTTAAATTAAGTATGCAGTTTTAAATGAATTTTCATATTGATCTTTGAAAATCAGTTTGAAGCAAATCGCATTAGAACTCAATTTTGGCCTTTTTACCACACACTTTCCACCCGGGAATGTGAATTTTCCGGAAAATTGGTATGCAGTTTTTAATGAATTTTTATATAGATCTCTGCAAATGAGTCTGAAGCAAATCGCATAAGAACTCAACTTTGGTTTTTTTTCTACCCACTTTCCACCCGGGAATGTGAATTTTCCGGAAAATTGGTATGCAGTTTTAAATGAATTTTCATATTGATCTTTGAAAATGAGTTTGAAGCGAATCAAATAAGATCTCATTTTGGCCTTTTTAAGACATACTTTCCAACCGGGAATGTGAATTTTCCGCAATATTGGTATGCAGTTTTTAATGAATTTTCATATTGATCTTTGAAAATGAGATTGAAGCAAATCGCATATGAACTCAACTTTGGCCTTTTTGCCACCCACTTTCCACCCGGGAATGTGAATTTTCCGAAAAATTAGTATGCACTTTTTAATGAATTTTCATATTGATTTTTGCAAATTAGTAAAGAATAAATCGCATAAGAACTCAACTTTGGCCATTTTACCACCCACTTTCTACCCGGGAATGTGAATTTTCCGAAAAATTGGTATGCAGCTTTAAATAAATTTTCATATAGATCTTTGAAAATGAGTTTGCAAAAAATAGCATAAGAACTCAATTTTCGCCATTTTACCACTCACTTTCCACCCGGGAATGTGAATTTTCCTTAAATTAAGTATGCAGTTTAAAATGAATTTTCATTTTGATCTTTGAAAATGAGTTTGAAGCAAATCGCATAAGAACTCAACTTTGGCTTTTTATCACACACTTTCCATCCGGGAATATGAATTTTCCGGAAAATTGGTATGCAGTTTTAAATGAATTTTCATATTGATCTTTCAAAATTAGATTGAAGCAAATCGCATATGAACTCAACTTTGGCCTTTTTACCACCCACTTTCCAACCGGGAATGTTAATTTGAAGGAAAATTGGAATGCAGTTTTAAATGAATTTTCATATTGATCTTTGAAAATGAGATTGAAGCAAATCGCATATGAACTCAACTTTGGCCTTTTTGCCACCCACTTTCCACCCGGGAATGTGAATTTTCCGAAAAATTAGTATGCACTTTTTAATGAATTTTCATATTGATCTTTGCAAATAAGTTTTGAATAAATCGCATAAGAACTCAACTTTGGCTTTTTTTCTACCCACTTTCCAGCCGGGAATGTGAATTTTCCGGAAAATTGGAATGCAGTTTTTAATGAATTTTCATATTGATCTTTGAAAAAGAGTTTGAAGCAAATCGCATAAGAACTCAACTTTGGCTTTTTTTCTACCCACTTTCCAGCCGGGAATGTGAATTTTCCGGAAAATTGGAATGCAGTTTTAAATGCATTTTCATATTGATCTTTGAAAATGAGATTGAAGCAAATCGCATATGAACTCAACTTTGGCCTTTTTACCACCCACTTTCCAACCGGGAATGTTAATTTGAAGGAAAATTGGAATGCAGTTTTAAATGAATTTTCATATTGATCTTTGAAAATGAGATTGAAGCAAATCGCATATGAACTCAACTTTGGCCTTTTTGCCACCCACTTTCCACCCGGGAATGTGAATTTTCCTTAAAATTAGTATGCACTTTTTAATGAATTTTCATATTGATCTTTGCAAATGAGTTTTGAATAAATCGCATAAGAACTCAACTGTGGCTTTTTTTCTACCCACTTTCCAGCCGGGAATGTGAATTTTCCGCAATATTGGTATGCAGTTTTAAATGAATTTTCATATTGATCTTTGAAAATGAGATTGAAGCAAATCGCATATGAACTCAACCTTGGCCTTTTTGCCACCCACTTTCCACCCGGGAATGTGAATTTTCCGAAAAATAAGTATGCACTTTTTAATGAATTTTCATATTGATCTTTGCAAATGAGTTTTCAATAAATCGCATAAGAACTCAACTTTGGCTTTTTTTCTACCCACTTTCCAGCCGGGAATGTGAATTTTCCAGAAAATTGGAATGCAGTTTTTAATGAATTTTCATATTGATCTTTGAAAAAGAGTTTGAAGCAAATCGCATAAGAACTCAACTTTGGTTTTTTTCCTACCAACTTTCCACCCGGGAATGTGAATTTTCCGGAAAATTGGTATGCAGTTTTAAATGAATTTTCATATTGATCTTTGAAAATGAGTTTGAAGCAAATCAAATAAGATCTCATCTTTGGCCTTTTTTACTACCCACTTTCCACCCGGAGATGTGAATTTTGCAGAAAATTGGTATGCAGTTTTAAATGAATTTTCATATTGATCTTTGAAAATGAGTTTGAAGCAAATCGCATAAGAACTCAACTTTGGGCCTATTCACCACCCACTCTCCGCCCAGGGGGGGGGGAAATTTTCCGGAAAATTGGTATGCAGTTTTAAATGAATTTTCATATAGATCTTTGCAAATGAGTTTGGAATATATCGCATAAGAACTCAACTTTCGCCTTTTACCACCCACTTTCCACCCGGAAATGTGATCTTTGAAAATATAGATCTTTGAAAATGAGTTTGAAGAAAATCACATAAGAACTCAACTTTCGCCCTATTTACCACCCACTTTCCACCCGGGAATGTGAATTTTCCGGAAAATTGGTATGCAGTTTTAAATAAAATTTCGTATTGATCTTTGAAAATGAGTTTGAAGCAAATCGCATAAGAACTCAACTTTCGCCTTTTTACCACCCACTTTTCACCCGGGAATGTGAATTTTCCTTATTTTCATATGGATCTTTGAAATTGAGTTAGGAATAAATCGCATATGAACTCAACTTTCTCTTTTCACCACCCACTTTCCACCCAGGAACGTGAATTTTCAGGAAAATTGGTATGCAGTTTTAAATAAATTTTCATATAGATCTTTGAAAATGAGTTTGAAAAAAATCGCATAGTAAATGAACTTTCGCCCTATTTAACACCCACTTTCCACCCGGGAATATGAATTTTCCAGAAAATTGGTATGCAGTTTGAACTGAATTTTTATATAGATGTTTGCAAATGAATTTGGAATAAATCGCATAAGAACTCAACTTTCGCCTTTTTACCACCCACTTTCCACCCGGAAATGTGATCTTTGAAAATATAGATCTTTGACAATGAGTTTGAAGAAAATCACATAAGAACTCAACTTTTTCCTTTTTACCACCCACTTTCCACCCGGAAATGTGATCTTTGAAAATATAGATCTTTGACAATGAGTTTGAAGAAAATCACATAAGAACTCAACTTTCTCCTTTTTACCACCCACTTTCCACCCACTTTCCGCCCGGAAATGTGAATTTTCCGAAAAATTGGTATGCAGTCTTAAATAAATTTTCATATTGATCTTTGAAAATGAGTTTGCAAAAAATCGCATAAGAACTCAACTTTCGCCATTTTACCACCCACTTTCCACCCGGGAATGTGAATTTTCCTTAAATTAAGTATGCAGTTTTAAATGGATTTTCATATAGATCTTTGCAAATGAGTAAAGAATAAATCGCATAAGAACTCAACTTTGGCCTTTTTACCAACCACTTTCCACCCGGGAATGTGAATTTTCCGGAAAATTGGTATGCAGTTTTAAATGAATTTTCATATAGATCTTTGCAAATGAGTTTGGAATAAATCGCATAAGAACTCAACTTTCGCCTTTTTACCACCCACTTTCCACCCGGAAATGTGATCTTTGAAAATATAGATCTTTGAAAATGAGTTTGAAGAAAATCACATATGAACTCAACATTCGCCTTTTTACCAACCACTTTCCACCTGGGAATGTGAATTTTCAGGAAAATTGGTAAGCAGTTTTAAATTAATTTTCGTATTGATCTTTGAAAATCAGTTTGAAGCAAAGCGCATATGAACTCAACTTTCGCCCTTTTTACCACCCACTTTACACGCGGGAATGTGAATTTCCCAAAAAATTGGTATGCAGTTTTAAATGAATTTTCATATAGATCTTTGAAAATGTGTTTGAACAAATCGCATAAGAACTCAACTTTGGCCTTGTTTCCACCCGGGTATGTGAATTTTCCGGAAAATTGGTATGCAGTTTTTAATGAATTTTCATATTGATCTTTGAAAATGAGTTTGAAGCAAATCGCATAAGAACTCAACTTTGACCTTTTTATCACCCACTTTCCACCCGGGAATGTGAATTTTCCGGAAAATTGGTTTGCAGTTTTAAATGAATTTTCATATAGATCTTTGCAAATGAGTGAGGAATAAATCGCATAAGAACTCAACTTTGGCATTTTCACCACCCACTTTCCAAATGGGGAATGTGAATTTTCCGGAAAATTGGTATGCAGGACAGTATGGCCGGCCGGCACGCCGGACAGAAGCGACCACGAAATTCTAACAGAAAAAATTGATGAGCAATTAAAAAATAATAATAGACAAGTCGTTATTTATAAAGCATTTAGCACTAGAGAAACGATAATATGACTAATTCAATAAAAACAAGTAAGAAAGTTGCAGTCGGATGCACCCGACTATGATATACTCTATTTTGCGCCTCTTTGCAGAGTCAGAAGTGGACGTGGCAATTGAATTTTTGCTCAAATCTTTCAAGTTTTGCCATCAACTTAAGTTTGGTTTGGCCCGTTGTACAGGTTTGGGAGAAACAAACATTGCTGGATTGAAAGGGCGGAAGTGAGCGTGGCAAAATTATTTTTATCCAATATTATTTATAGGGCAACAGAATTCAACCTGCAAAATTTGGTAATTCTATCTAAAGGGGTGGGGGAGATACAGACTTTGCTTATTTGTAGGGGCAGAGGTGGGCGTGGTGGGGGGGAGATCTTGACAATTTGCTCTGACAATGGTTTATACCAACGTGTTTAGTTGCTCTAGCTTCAAAACTGTGGAAAAAACCTGCGTTCTTACAGACAGACGGACAGACGGACATTTCACAAACCCAATATACTCTTTTTTCTTTTTTTTTTTCAAAAAATTTTAAAAAAAAGAGTATAAAAACCACAATTCAAAATAAAAACTGTCAAGAAACATATATATCCATAGTAAAATACCGACTTAATTTCTTTAAAAAGGATTTAAATAGTTTAATTCATGCAATAAACTAGGCCAACACGAACACTGTGAACTCCATAATATTGTCAGAAGCAAAGGTGATATAATATAGTGAAGAAGGAATGTTTATAAATGTAGAAGAGTTATTGGAACTCACTTAAGTCAAAATAGCCACAAATGGCAAAAACATACTATACATGATAAACATACTTTTACTGGAAAAAGACCCCTGCGTTTCTATGATAATAAAGGCAATCAAGGAAGACAAAATTATTAACGAAATTAAATTCGCACATATCATGATTTGTAAGAAAACAATATATGCCCATGTAAAAAATGAGAAAGTCATAGCGATAAGACAATCTGTAATAGAAACAACATATTAGACCTAAGCAAGGACCCATGCATAACACCGCTTTTACAAAATCCATACATAGCCATACTGCAAGACCGTCAACAGCCAGCCACACATCCCGGAACATCAGGAAATTGTGACCGGTACTATACTACTACTAAACGATTTCAAAGGAAAAATTAAAATCAATCAGGAGGAAATAGAACTGGAAGGAACTTATCTAACCCAGTTCCAGAACTCAACAGTGAGAATAGCTGAGAACAAGTAAGAAGCTAGGGAATCAAAATACGCAGAAGCCACCCCTCCACTTTTCCAAATGATGCCAAACAACACTAAAATAGATGAAGTACTTTCGTTGCAAATGCTAAAAGAGATTAACTATTATTAGCTTATCGCTCTTCGGAATTTTGATGATACTATTAGCTACAACAGCGGCATGGTCCTGGAAACAAAAATCTTCCACAGAACCTTAAGTTGATGCACAAAACGACACCCGAGAGACCGAACCAACAAACAGCGGAACCCAAAAACTGTTTTACATCGCGACCGAGGACGTTCGCGTCTAAAGGGGGAGGAGTTAAGTATAATGCTTCAAGTCACAGAACGGCCAGTGCAGACGCACTTAGAATGCACTTGGTCAAAAACCAGACAAGCCAGCAGAGCACGCAGCACATCCGCCACGTGCGCTAGGTCAGCATTTTCCACAGTGGGACCAAGACACTCTGCGCAACCGTGTGAACGACTTCTGGTCATTGGACACCAATGCACCCAAAAAGTGAAACAACAGCAGCAGCAGCGATAGCGCAGCGGCAGCAGCGAAAGCGCAGCGGTAGCAGCAATTGAATTTCGTAAACGTCCGGCTTCATGTTTCGATTCATTCACCGCCATAGAATTCTTTGGGCGTGTCGATCATTTTCTCGTATCTGTATTTGAAGGAACATTTCTTTTATATAATAACATGCTATGAGTTTGGGTGCAATTATTAATTTTACATGGTTTCTTTCGTTTGCAATCTTTCATCATATGGTTTTACAAAGGCATGAAATACATAGTCGATTTTTGCTAACGTGTTGCCAGCGTTGGTTAATATCTAATGCTTTAAATGTAGCACATGCTGCTACATAATGATTTGTTTGCCTACAGAAATTACAAAACTGAGACCTATTCTGTGTTTCATGTGTCAACTGATTTGAAACAGTCAATGTTGTTTATTTTGCTTTATTTTGACCAAACCCTAGCATTTGCGCTGCTTTTATTTTCTTTCCTAACCATTTGTGTAACACTACTATTTTTGGCTCATTTCTTTTGCGTCTTGATAAAATTGTATAAAAGAAAGACGCTGTTATAATGGTAACTTTTCTAAAATGTCGTCGAACAAAAGAGGATTACGAATGTGATCTTATTCGTCAAATGACATAAGGTATGTATTAGATTTGTCAGCATGTCGTAAAAACTAATAAGTTTTTCAGTTTTATCCTCTTTAACCAGACAGAAATTTTTGATTTTATCTATTAAATGTATTATGATAAATGTAGAATTTATAAAAATCTATCTTGTAATATATCTATTATTACTGATACGTTACTCGGTAATAACAATAATGACTGTACGGCTTCTTTTGCACGACCAGTAAGTGCTTTTCTTAATCGGTTAATGTTTTCGTTATTTGAAAAGTCACATACTTCACTACTATTCACAAATTCTGCATAAAATATTGGCCATTCAAGCGGATCTCCGGATGCTGATAAATCCTGTTTAATTGTTTGTCTTGACATAAATTTTTGCAAAATGTTTTTATTTTGTAGTTCCTTATTACTACTCTCAGAGTCAAAAACTAATTGTTGTTGCTGTCTGCCAACTCACTCAATTGTTCGAATTGCAGTATGCAAATCGGTATTTTCCGCATCGGCATTTTGATCGTCATTCGGATCGTCGTCTTGATCGTTGTCTTGATCGTCGTCTTCTAGTTGTGCCAACTCCAATCGTCGCTGTAAATCATTATGCTTCTGCTGGTAGTCCAATAACGCACGCTTTTGCTGAATCTCCTGTTTCGACTTAGAGAATTGCATCTTGAAGATTCTGGATTTTCATTGAATTATGCGTGCTTTGAGTCGTCACCGTTGATGCTTTATTTTTGGCCAACGGGTATGGAGTCGATGTCTGCACATATACTCACTTTTGCTCCCCACTGTACATTTTTACTACCTGTTCCCATTAAAAATGGAAAAAAGGGAGTTATAGATGCAAATGTGTGTAACAGGCAGAAGGAGACATTTCCGACTGTATAAACTATATTTATTCTTGATTAGCATCAACAGCCGAGACAAACTAGCCATGTCCGTGTGTCTGTGTGTCCGTCTGTCCGTATGAACACACAGATCTCGGAAACTATAAGAGCTAGAGACACCAAACTTGGCATGCAGGTTCCTGTACACCATACGCAGATCAAGTTTATTTCAAATTTCGGATGCACCCTTCTCTCTGTATTTTCCCTTGATGATCATCGCTTGAATCACATTGTTCCGTTGCAAAATTTCGTATGATTAAGATTCCTCAAAATGATTACGATCGTTCCAACCTTTAGCACATCAAGGGAGTTCAAAAATTCCTTCTGATAGTTGGTTGCTTCATTCTCAATGGTCACTGTTCATCGGCCAACGTTGTCACTGGTGGTCGTTCTGTTCTTTGCGCTGCATTTGCATCCGTTAAGTATACACGCTGGCCATTCTCCAAATGAACTGCCACATGTACGACAGTCGGGTGACGTTCATGAATCGGAAATGCAAACAACCGCCAAATTTTCTCGTTACAACTCACGTAACGTCCAAGTTGATATTTCTGCACCTCGTAGTTTGGATCGGCAATGCTAAACACTGCCATATCGCTCCCTTTTTTCACATATTTGCAAAATTTGATTTGATGGAGTTGCAGTACATTGCAGTGGGTTGAGAACTTTTTTGACAAAAGCGGATAATATGGAACGATCTATGTGTTATCGACTACGAAATCTTTTCCTTTCACTTTCATCACGATTAATCTGCCGTTGTCATTTGGAGAACGACGCCGATACAATGGATATCCGTCTATTCCACTTATCTCACCCACCAACGGACGTGGAAAACGCTATGTACAATATCCGTTTTCCGTGCACGGTGAGTTTGCGTTGTGGACTCTGCAAGGCACATGGATCGTGTTCGCTGTCAGCTCCGGGCCAGTTTCTGGATCTGGTATTTCTGGAGAAATGATTGAATCAATATGATCAGGTCGTATCTTGTCGAACATCCAAAGCAGAATGTGTGCATGTGGTAAGCCCCGCTTTTGCCATTCAACCGAGTACATCCAACAACGTATTCCTCCAAATACATTCTGCTTAACGATGTAATCCATGAGTACGAGTACTCTGATCTTTTGTTTGAATACTTGCAGTGCTGTCATGTCGATCTATGGATGTTTGTCCTGTCAGCAACAAATTCGTAATTTCTGACCATTTTGGATTGCAAGTAAACGTGACGAATAAATCCACGCGTCCATAATTCCGCACGCATCGCGTCTTGAACGTACTCATGAATGTGCAGCGTGAACCTGTGCATAATGGTCACGTCCACGTTCATTTTTTTCTTCACGTTCTTCTTGATTTTGACTAAGACGGGCATTTTTTTTATTTGTACATTACGTGTTCGTCATCCAAATCTTCTGTCTCATTGTGAGAAAGAATAATGATAATTAAGAGTTTTGTGGGGACTGCGAAGCATTGCGTCACAATGACTACTGCCTCATCTATTCATGTACTCCTCTTCTCGTGCGTTCAGCGTACCGCAGTTCGGTCATGATCTACCATGCAAAGATGCTGACTGCATCCCAAATGCAGGTAGCTGCGGAAACATTCGTGGACACTTAGGATTTGGGTCAGGTAGAAATTTACCAGCCCGTGCTTGCGCCCTATCCACTCCAAGCTCGGGATGAGCCTGTGGGTCCAACGACCTTTATTGGACGCGTTCCATCTCCGCTGCCAGCTCTGGAGGCACTGTTGATTGGCTGCCATACGGACAGACCTTTTTTCTTGAGGCAAAAAGTCTCTGCCATGCGTCTCTCTGTATATTGTTGCTCTTTCCGTAGCTAGCTCTACCAAAGGCGCAACTCCGGCAATAGCAAACGCTGCTTCGTCCGAGACCGTTCTAAACGCGCTGATAATCCTGATAGCGCCCAGACGATGGGTTGCCTCCAGACCTCGTGCGTAGCTTCTCGTCTGCAGCGCTTTGAACAATATAGGAGCCGCGTACAACATGACTGATCTAGTCACGCTAGTAAGAAGAATTCTTCTCCCCTGCCTCGGGCCCCGCGTATTAAGCATGATACGCGAGAGAGCCAAATTCGTAGCCGCTGGACAAGAGTTGGTGTATTGAAGGTGCTCGCGAAAGCACAACCTGGTGTCCAGCATCATTCCTAGGTATTTAATCGCCCTCTTCGATGCCACCGTAGAATTGCCAACAGTAATGTGGGCAGTTTCTATTTTTTTACGACTGCTAACCAGAACGGCTTCTGTCATTTGGGGCGCTAGTTCAAGGCCCACAGAGACCAGCCACCTCCTCCGCTTTGTGTAGCTCCTTAGCAACCACCAGCACCGCCACTTCGTCCGCAAACCCCACAACGTGCACTTTAGATGGCAAGCTCAAGCGTAGGAACCCATCACACATGGCGTTCCACAGTTGTGGCCCCAGCACAGACCCTTTTGGAACACCGCAAGTGATTTGGTGCTCTTCAGTCCGCTCCCGAGTGTCATATTTAAGCACTCTCTTCTTGAAGTAGCTGCTTATGGTCCGGAGCAGGTACAGTGGTACTTCGAACGCCGCCAGAGCGCGCAGAATGCTACCCCATTCGAACGCATTCTTGATGTCAAGCGTAACAATCAGGCAATACTCCTTCTGCCCGCCTTTCCACCTGGTGCCCGCGATCGCCACCGATGCAATTCCAACTTCTTTGTTGATGGCGTCGCTAGTGGATCAGGCCTTCCGGAACCCGTACTGGTGCGCAGAGAGGTCGTCAGCTGCTCTTATTGCTCGTTCCAGACGTGTGCCCACCAGCTTCTCAAGGATTTTGCCTGCTAAGTCGCATTCATTGATGCAGGCCCTTCGAGCTGTCGCAATTTCCTATTTCCACCAGAAAACGTGCTCATGATGCAGCCTGTAATTCTTCATCTGATGCCATGAGTCATCGCACACGGACTCAAGTTGCGCCATAACCTGCTTTGCCATGGTTTCTGCGTCACCCGAGGCGACCCGAGATTTCCCATCTCGTCCACGAATAACTGCGTGTCCATGCGCTCACCAACAGAGCAGAGAATCGCCATGTGGTCACTCGCTGTATATATGTCGCTTACGCACCACATTGCTGCATTATGCAGTGAGTTGCTAACAAAAGTCAAATCTACAACAGAACCGACTCCTGCTCTGCTGAACGTATGCTGGCTGCCTTGGATAAGCAGCGCGATATTCAGCGACGCAAAAGACTCCAGCAGCGTCCGCCCTCTTGTGTTTGTTTGCGTGCTTCCCCAGTCCTCGGCCCACGCGTTGAAATCCCCAGCGATAAGCACCGGATGACGACCTACCGCGTCGGCAGCCAGCGCATCCAGCACTGCTGTAAATTTGGACAGAGTGAGGCTTGGGGCAAGATAAGCGCTGTAGGTCCAAACTCCGCCGACTTTGGCGCGAACAAAGCCAACCGGTGCATGGATGCTCGTCAGATGGGATCCGTGCCTCCGCACAGCCAAATTACTGCTTTTCCGCTCATATCCGCAGCCCAGTTCTCGTCCTCTCCAATTTTATACGGCTCGCTCAGCACCGCAAGATTAATGGGCCTCTTACGCACTGTTTGTGTCAGCAGATCCTGCACGGCTATGAAGTGATTCAAATTTAATTTAATTATTTGCATCTTGCATTTCTTGGGGGGCACTGCTGCCAGTTTGAGGGCACATCCGGCGGCCTGCTTGGTGACTTGCCTCTTCTTTACCACTGCTACTGCAGATGAAGCACCTTGATGCCGTATTTTATGCAGCAGTTGCTCGTATCGATCGGATTGCGACATCTGCTGGCCAGATGGCCGATCTCCAGACACCTGTAGCAACGCGTTTTGACTTCCCGCTGTGTGACAGGGCAGTAAGTCCAACCTATGCGTATCTTGCCCAGCTCCAACGCCTTCTTTGCCCAGTGGGCCGGCACCATGTCCATCAGGTTTTTGTAGTACGCAGGGTGTAGCCCTTTAACGAAACACTTGCCCGATGGGATACGAACCTGTGCAGATAGCGCTACCACAACCTCATCCTTGGTGACCAGTTCGTCCAGATGTCTGATACTCCTGCGCAATCTCCCAGCACCTACTCAATTTCTTCCTTCAAATTTGCAGTGCAGTCGAGCCCGTGGCCGCTCAGCTCCAGCAGCAGATCGCCCTTGGCTGTCCGGCGTGCCTTAGTGACGTTATCACTGAAGCTCTTCAGTTTGTCATCACACCTCCGTGTGACCATTGACAATATCTCGCTCTAGCTTTGCTCCCCTCTGGCGCTGATGACCAGCGCATCTGGTCTAGCTTTGGTCGTGATTCTCTGTTTTTTCTTGCTCTTCGGGTGCACATGATGCCACAGGTTGTTGTCATCTGCGTTAACGGGTGTCTTAGAAACAGCTGGCTTGCGCTGATCGGGCTTATTCCGTTCGGGTGGGGTCATACGCTGACTCGCATCTCGCTCTCTGAGCCTTTTGGGAGTGCCATTCCGTAGAGAATGCGCATTTATCGCGTCCACCGCGTTGTGCAGCGTTAGCAGTTCCTTCACTGGTGATGCTGGCGCACCTGCCAAGGCTACACCCAACAACGCTGCGTCTCCATGCGATGTAGGGGTTTCATGCAGCAGCGGATCGTTTTGCGGCTTAGGTGCGCTCCTTGGCGGGGATCTCGGCAGATCCGAGCGTCGCAGGAAAGCCTCCAGCCTGGCGTTTTTTGACCTCCCTATAGCTGCTGTCTAGTGGCCAAAAACTTACAATGGAAGTATGCAGTACTTATTTGTGCCCCCGAAAGTAGGCAGCACTATTTATATCGGCAGGCTTGACTTGACTAGAGCTTTTAAGATGCTGGAGCCCTGGCGTCTGCAACAGGCTGAGTGAACACAGCTGTGTGAGAAACAGCTCAGACTTTACAAACAAGAAAGCGTGTCCCGCGAAAAACTAAACAGAGTTTAGTATCCGAGTGAAAATGGAAAAACATTCAAACTGCAGCTCGAAGTGCGCATCCCCTTCACCCTGGAGCTTGTGTCCAGCCTTGACACGTCAGGAATAATGCAGGAAAGGAGGCTTCACGGGAATTCGGTATGTAAGGTCTTTGGTACCAAACTGCGCTGATGTGATTTGTTTGTTTACACAGGGAAACGTGGGAAAAACTTGGTGCAGCCGGAGCGAGTATTAAACGCGACCGACTAAAAACGTAATTTTCTAGTGTATCATATATATTTGCCTGTGTGTGACAATTTGCCGCTCATTTTTTTTTTATTTTTTTTTTTTTTTTTTTTTTTTATATATTTTTTGTAGATTGCTGTTACTATTATTAGTAACTTATTCTATAGTGAATAAAAAGTTTCATTCAAATATATACATATGTATATTGAATACATAGATTCCGGGTCCCTTTCTTGCGGTCATTCGTATTGACTTGCACACACATTTACATACGTGGTATATACGCGGCGATCTCGGCGTTCGGAGTGCGTGTTGAGCGTACGATTCTTCGAAGCACTTTTTAAAGGCAATCATGCTAAATGAAAATGCAAATGAGCCGCCAAACAGGGTGGCTTTTCTAAAGGGCAAATCAGCTGCACTGTTTGAGCGCGCCAACGGCATTGCAAGTGACTTAACTGAGGCATATGCAGAGACGTCAACCCAATCAACCGTCTCGTTCAACTTTTGGTCGCTACGATGATACTCTTAACCAAACAGTGATAATGGCCAAATTACCCAAGTTTTCCGGTGGCTATTCGGAATAGGAGGATTTCATCGCAGTGCTCGAGTCTGTTGTCGGCAAGGATACTGAATTATCGAATATTGAGAAGCTACAGCATCTCCGTTTGTGTTTGTCTGGCACTGAGTTGGATGCGGTTCGATCGTTAGAGTTTTCCGGTGCAAATTATAGTGTGGCTCTGGATATCCTGAAAAAACGATTTAGTAATAAACGTCTTGTTTTTCAGGCACACATCACAGAGATTCTTGGGCCCAAGAGAGTGGATTCAAAGTCGGCGTCAAAACTTCGTGAGTTCTCTGACAAGGTCAACTCTCACATGCGTGCGCTTTAAACTTTGGGTAGTACGGAGCAAATATATAAGGATGTATGATTATGCAGACGCTGCTTCAGAAACTGGATACCAGGACGCAGACCAAATGGGAGGAAAATTCATCCATCGACAAGGTGCCGTCAGCTGATGAGTTTTTGGAATTTTTGGAGAACCGTACACAATTTGTGATCCACTTCGACATAGAATCTACACAAGCATTAAATTCGCAAATTTGTCTACATCACTTCGTCATAAGGAAGTTAAAAAGCTTGCACTTTGTTTTAACCGTCAAAAGAAGGGGCATCGAACTCGTTCATGCAATAGTTGTCACTGTCGTACTTGTGGAGGAAAACTTCATACCCTGCTGCACTTAACTGCATTACCATTACCGTTTCAACTCCATCTAACACAACTACCTCTCATGCTGCCCAAGGTCTTCAGTCTGGTGTTGTGCTTTTGGCCACCGCAGTGGTAATGGTAAAGAATAGTTCTTGCTCTTTAGTTACCTGTAGGGATTTATTAGACTCTGGTTCTAAGTTGCACATGGTCAAATCCTCTGTAAGGATTATGATGAAGAATCAGCCACGTTTGACGCTTTTTCTCTGAATGCTTTAAGCGTTTAAGAATGGAGTCGCTGATGAAGATAGGAAACAGCTCTTGGAGTTCCATGATTCCTAAAGCTCTCGGTCTTGAATGGGAACCAGCGACTGACCAGCTGTTATTTTCATTTTCTGGCATAGAGTCCAATGCTAATCCTTCTAGTATTGTCCCTTGCTGCCAGATTTTATGATCCACTTGGACTATTGGGACCCGTTATTACAAAGGCAACGATTTTTCTTCAGCGGCTTAGCAAGGATCAATTTACGTGGGATGAGAGTTTGCCTATGACACGTGATACGGCCTAGAAAGAAATATGCAGTAGCTTTCAGAGCATTCCACATTTCTCCTTGCCTAGAGTGGTGCTCACCGCAGAAGCTCACCAGAGTGGAAGCCTATGGAGCCTTTGTCTATGTGGTGACCAGAAGTCCAGCAGCAACAAGTCACATCCTTTGCTTCAAGTCTCGAGTTTCACCGCTGAAAACATTGACAGTCCCAAAGCTGCAAATATGTCGAGCGAAGTTCTTGGCAAATCTGATGTATGAGATCAATTAGACCTAAGCCGTTTAAGTTTAATATATTTGTGGCAAACCGAGTAGCTGTCAAACAAGAGCTTACCGCTACATTGGAGTGGCGATGTTGTTACTGAAAGAAATCCATCTGATATCCGTTGCAGAGGCACATTTCCCGAAGTCCTAGCACAGTCGGAACTCTGGTTCCGAGGCCCACCGTATCTATTGGATGTTAGTCATAATTGGTCAGCGTCCTGTCTTCCCGAGAAGCCTACAATCGAACTAAGGAAAAGTGCTCTGATCGCTAAATATCCACATGCTGATGTAACTCTCAAATGCAAGTACATAAAATCATTTGCCTCCATGCAGCGTACCTTCAGCTATGTTCAGAAGTTTCTGAAGGGCATAAAACATAAAGGACTCACTGTCGCAGATGTTTATCTCTGTACTCGAATTCTAATGCGTTTTGTGCAGATGGCGAACTTGTGGGATGACATCAAGGAAATTCAATCTCTTGGGAATGTGAGAAAGTCAAGCTCCATTGCAGCTCTGGCGCCATTTGTGAATGCAGAAGGGCTCCTACGAGTGGATGGCAGAGTGAGGAATTCGTCTCTACACTATGATGCTCAACATCCAATTATTTTGTCTCGGTGTCATGCAATCACATTGGCTCTTATCGTTTATTTTCATGAAAGTAATCTGCATTCTGGAACCCAATTGGTGGACTGAGAACTGGCTCGAAGGCTGTTAGTAGATGTGTGACATGCTTCACAGCGAGGCCAAACTTTGTAGAACATGTCATGGCAAATGGAGCGTTTGGAACCTGTTCGAGCTTTTACAGTAACTGGCGTCGACCATAACGGACCCTTTCTCTCCTATGGTTTGACAACGGAACAAACTTTGTTGGAGACAAGAATTAACTGTTGGAATTAAAACGCCTCATACTAAGCGATTTCCACATGGAAACTGTTCGGCAGTTTCGTCTCGCAGACGATATAGATTGGAAATTCATTCCCCCCCGTTTTCCTCATTTTAATAGGCTGAGGAAAGCGTCAGTGAAGCAAGCAAAGCCCCATTTCTATCGCTCTGTTGGCCGCTCGTTGCTGAGTTTTGACGAACTTCGCAATCTTGTCATCACAGCAATTGCTTCTTCACGTCCCTTACTTTCAGAGATCCCCGCAGATCTAGATGTTCTAACTCCTGCTCATCTGGTGGTCGGTGGTCCTCCAACAACCATCATCGGGCCAGAGTTGACCAGATTGAATTACAACTTGGATGGATGGAAGCGTGTGGCACAGTTGCAGCAGGTTTTCTGGTCCCGGTGGCGTTAGGAATACCTCACCCTGTTGCAGCACCGAGCTAAGTGGCGTGCAACGAAATGATATGGTGTTTGTCAAGGATGAGAATCTGCCCCCCATGCGCTGGCCGCTGGGCATGGTTGCACAGCTGTTTCCTGGCAATGATGGAGTCTCTCGTGTAGCTGAGTGCAGAGCCTCAAATGGAGTGATTAGAAGAGCCGTAAACAAGCTGTGCCTGCTTAATCTGAAGGACTCTGTTAAAAATCAAGCTTCTAACGGGGGAGTATGTTTGATTTATTGTTAAATTGCCATTTCTAGTTTGCACCATTTATACATGCACCATAATTCCAGCTTGTCACAGTTGCTGTACATATACACATACTTAGCATGTGTGTGATTGTTACTATTATAGTTGCCAAAAACATTGATAACTCAACCTTTACAATATTTCTAATATTACTCAGAAAATAATTCGTCACAAAATTGTATATCAAAAGTTTTATCAGCTTGAATATGCATCAAACGAGTTCCAATCTCGCAGCTTCAGAAAGCAGCGCTGGCACCTTTTATGTGCTCAACTGAATGTGTATAAAAAAAAAGCTGGTGCAATTAACTACTTTTTTAAAAATAAATCAGCCATGGAAAACAAAAGACAACCTTTTTATATGTAGTCACTTGAAAACAATACTTTATAGACAAAGCTACATGGAAGGTCACCTCGAATAAATAACAATACAAGTAAGAACGTTGCAGTCGGGCTCACCCGACTGCGATATACTCTGTTTACTGTACGTAAATGATCGCTCGTTTACTGGGGCGGGGGTGGGCGTGGCAAAATTTTTTTTCTCCAATCTATCGAAGAGTTCAAATGGAGTCATACAAAAAGTCATGCAAAATTTGGGGTTTCTAGCTATAAGGGTGTAGGAGATACAGGTTTACCTCATTTGCGGGGGCGGTAGTGGGCGTGGCATTTTTTTTTTTAGGCAGGTCGGTCACTAGTCTTTATGTCAAATTTGGTAACTCTAGTTGTAAAACAGTGGAAGATATAGGTTTTTGCGGTTTGTGGGGGAAGGGGTGGGGGTGGGGGGGAGATCCTGACACTTTGTCTGACTATGGTATATACCAACATGTATGCCAAATTTGGATGCTCTAGCTTCAAAACTGTGGAAAGAAACTGCGTTCATACAGACGGACGGACGGACAGACGGACGGACGGACATTTCACAAACCCAATATACTCTTTTTTCCATTTTGGAAAACAAAGTATAAAGATTTCGGTTGACTAAAACAACAGCCAATACTCAACACAAGCCTGCATTCGAATATTGACATCGCCATCCGATGACAGCATTCGCCAACGGACGTGTTTTTTTCTTGCTCCTCGCATTTGTTTATTTTTCCTCGTTTTAAACGTTTTATTTTGCGTCTTTTTTGTTTATTAATAATCAGTGACTTGTGTTAAACATCGGTGTGTGAAACACAGTCATTATAGTCTTTAACAGATTATTTTCTTAAATTAATTTTTTAATTTGTGTTTAAACACAACAACAAACGTTTGTGCAGTTGCACTGTTTTGTTTTTGTGTTTTTACTCTCGCTAAGTCTCGCTCAACGCGCTCTATCCATAACCTCTCTCTCCCGCGCTTTCATTAAATTGAACACAACAACAAACGTTTGTGCAATTGCACTGTTTTGTTTTTGTGTTTTTACTCTCGCTAAGTCTCTCAACGCGCTCTATCCATAAACTCTCTCTCCCGCGCTTTCATTAATTTTGGTGGTGGCTTTGGTTTAGTTTGCTCTTTTCCCTCTCTAAACCTATTCCGTTGTGCTTTCGGTCGTCGCGCTCGCGCAGTTGTTGTTTTTTGTGTTTAGTGTTTTCGTTTAGTGTTGTTGTTGTTGTGTGTAAGTAACTAACAGCAGTACTTGCGATTAACCCTAGTGTGCATATTTATTTTCTATTTTTTTTTTATTTCTTTTACTTATTTTGTCTGCGTCTAATTTAATTATTTTCTCAGTGCCCTTATTTTTTTTCGTTTATTCTTTTATAATCAATTTAAGTAGCTTTGCCTTTTAAAAATGTATGTCTGCTACAATAAAAATTGCCAGGTTCGAGCAAACGTGAAGATGGGTTTTGTTTGTTGCTGGCTGTGTGATAATGTCTCACACGAAAAATGTGCTGGCCTTAACGGCCGTATTATTGACCTGATTGAGTCCAAATCAGGCTTAAAATGGACATGTGAATCTTGTAGGGATATTGAAAGGGATATGATGGGATTCATGAGGCAGACTAAGATGGGCTTTGGAGATATTTTCGGGCGGTTTAAAAAACTGTTCGATGGTTTCTCGGCTTTGGACAGGGAATTCAAAGGTATGAAACTTTTGAATGAGTCTCCAAAGCGTAAAAAGGCCAATCTTAGGTTGTCAATTGGCCCTAATGAACTTTCTGTCCCAACACATTTGTCCATACCATCCGCTCCATCATTAATAAATTTTTCATCCCCATCTCCTCACACCACTGTCAGTATGAACGAAAACAAAGACTTACCCATGGATGTTGTTCATACTGAAACCGAAGAGATTTCTGATCCGGGGTGTAGTAGTTTGACTGCTAACATATCTGCGGTATCAAATAGTCCATCAATCGAGGCTGTAGCTTCACCTGAAGTTACTGCTGCGGTTGATAATAAGACTCTTGTAGGTGTTCCACCAAAAAAACAAATTTTTGTTTCTAGGCTTGCCCCTGGTACCACATCTGATGATGTCAAGGCCTTTATTCAGGCCAAATATCAAGCCAATATTACGGTGGAAAAATTCAAATTTTCATATATTCGGGAAATTTCTTCATTTAAAATAAGTGTTCCGGCCGAACATTTCAATAAAATTTGTTGCAAAGAGTTTTGGCCTGACCACTTAATTATAAAAGAATATACTGCAAAAAAGAAAAATCGGATCCCGGTTGCACTTCCTTCATTACCTGGTAGTAGTAGTAGAACTAACACTCAACCTCAGGTAGTTTCTGATAGCACAAAAAACTAAAATCCTCCCTCTCACTAGGCTATCAGAATGTAAGAGGTATTTGTACTAAACTTACTAATCTTTATTTAAATAGTCTTTCCTTTAATTTTAATGTCATTGCCTTTTCCGAAACTTGGCTAAGGCCTGATATTCTTAACTCTGAAATTTTCATAAACAAATTCTCCATCTATCGAAAAGATCGCCCATTTCGTCGAGGTGGCGGTGTACTTATCGCTGTTAATGCTGATTTAGCTTCTGAATTAGTAGTGACCGATAATTCGATAGATATTGAATTTGTTGCTATTAAGTTGTGTATTTGTGGTGTATCGCTGTTTATTACTTGTTCTTACATTCCTCCTTCTTCTGATAATTCTGTTTATTTAGATCATTCTTCTGCTATTAGTTCTGTTATATCTATGCTTTCCGATCGCGACTTTCTTGTAGTTCTTGGTGATTTCAATATTACTGGAACTACATGGATTTCTAGTTCCAATACTAATGTTTTGACTGCCACGGGTCAAAATGATTTTCTGGACAATTTATTTGGGATGTCATTGTGTCAAATCAATAATATCCCGAATTCTTTGAACAGATTTCTTGATTTGATTTTTGTTTTAGATCCCTCTTTCTTATCTATCTCCCGTACAGAACCTATATCCTATCCTGAAGATCCTTATCATCCAACTTTGGAGGTGCTGATGGATTTGCCATCCCGGGTGTTAAGTCCTTGTAACAACCCTACGGGTCGAGTTCGCCTTTTTCGGAAAACCGATTTTCATAAACTGTCTCAGCTTTTATCGCAGACTGATTGGTCTCAGCTATATAGGTGCAGAGACATGGATTGTGCAATTACGATTTTTTATGCAACTTTAAACTCTTTACTTGACATATGTGTCCCAATGTGTAATCCACGTAGGTCTAACAAACCTGTTTGGTTTACACGGGATTTAACATACTTGAAAAATAGAAAGTCAAGATTATATAAAAAATTCAAGGAAACTGGCTCCTCTTTTGATTTCTCACAATTTCTGATTGCTCGATCCAGCTTCTCTGCCCTGAATAGCCAGTGTTATAAGGATTACCTTAGAAAATGTAGGCTGCAGTTTCAACAGGACCCTAAACAGTTTTATACCTTCGTTAATGCGAAGCGTAATTCATCAGCACTTCCATCAACCGTATATTTTGAAAAAATGACTGCAGACACAAATCAGGCTATCGCCGATTTGTTTGCTGATTTTTTTCAAACGACTTATAGTTCTTATACTAACCATTTAGATTTGTCTTATCCTTATCATGTAAATGTCTCTAATTGCATTTTTGAACCTTTGATCACAGAAGGTTCGCTACTAAGCGATCTAAAAGCCATTAAACCCGTATTTTCACCGGGGCCTGATGGAATACCAGGCTGTATACTTAAGTACTGTGCTGAAGGTCTTTTGAGACCCCTTTATAACTTATTTAATCTTTCCGTGGAGTTGTGCACTTTTCCAATGATTTGGAAAGAATCATTCATAATTCCTCTCCTCAAAAAAGGAAACAAGTCTAATGTTCAAAACTATAGAGGTATATCTAAGTTGTCCGCCATCCCTAAAATTTTTGAGAAATTAATAACTTCTCAACTACAACATTTTTGTAGATCTATTGTTTCACCCAGCCAGCATGGGTTTGTGAAATATAGATCTACTACCACTAACTTATTGGAATTCACCTCTTTTGTTATAAGGGGCTTTCAAAATAAAATGCAAACAGATGTCATTTACACTGATTTCAGTAAAGCTTTTGACTCCGTTAATCATTCCCTTTTAATTCATAAGCTTAATCTTTTTGGATTACCAAATAACTTAATTCTTTGGATCTCTAGTTATCTAAATTTAAGAACCCAAAAAGTTCATTTTAAAGGCTTAGCTTCTAAGTCTGTTCAAGTTACTTCTGGAGTACCACAAGGAAGCCATCTCGGCCCTTTATTATTTACTCTTTTTATTAATGACTTGCCTTCTGTAATAAATCACTCTCGGGTACTAATGTACGCCGACGATGTAAAGCTCTGTTTGTCTGCTAATAACTCTCAATCTGGTCAGAATTTGCAAACTGATCTTGATAGTTTTCAAACTTGGTGTCGAGTAAATTTATTAAATCTTAATTGCAGTAAGTGCAACGTAATGTCCTTTTATAGGCGAATGCCATATTTTAATAACTATTTTCTTAATGGTAAACCACTTGAACGTATTGAGTCGGTTGTTGATTTGGGTATTCTTTTAGATCCTAAGCTTAAGTTTGACAAGCATATCTTATCGATGACTAATCGTGCCTATGGTGTCCTTGGTTTCATAAAGCGTTGGTCAAAGGAATTTGACGATCCCTATGTTACTAAAACTCTTTATACCTCACTTGTTCGACCAATTCTGGAATATGGATCTTGTATATGGTGTCCCCAGTACAAGATTCATCAGGACAGAATAGAGTCTATACAAAAACAATTTCTTCTCTTTGCCCTCCGGGGCTTTAATTGGAATCCTAACATTCGCATGCCTCCTTACCGTAGTAGACTCTTACTAATAAATCTCCCCTCTCTTTCTGATCGTAGAACCATGCTTGGTATAATATTTTTACATAAACTAATTAACGGCGAAATTGATTCTTCTGAATTAATCAGCCAAATTAGTTTTGCTATTCCTATTAGAAGTACAAGAAACTTTCTCCCTCTTTCTCTTCAAACCTGCAGTACTAACTACGCTATTCATAACCCTTTTCGTATTTTATGTTCTGATTATAACAATCTTTTTCATGTTATAAGTAATGCTTCATCTATTCCTACACTTAGAACTTCACTCCTTTCTCACCTATCTAATTTGTAGGTCTTGTATTTCATATTTTTGTATTTTTGTATTTTTTTTTTTTTTTTTTTTGGTATTTTTGCCTGTAGTTATTTGTTTGTATCTTTAGTGTATTTCTAACATACTAACTTCTTGATCTGATTGGGTTTTTTCTGGGTTTTCCCCAATCCAGGCAACTAATGTTGGATCAATTTTTTTGAGGCTTATTACCCAGAAATAATTTTTAATTTTTTATTTTATGCTTTTCTAATTTAAAATTTTTTTAAATTTTAATAATAATTTTAATAATAGTTTTAAAAATAATTTTATTTAATTTTTTAAATTTTAACTTTTTCTGTTGTCGATTGTTATTAGTCGACATTAAACTAAATTAAATAAATAAATAATAAAATGTTCTCATATCAGCTTGTATATAGCCTCAGAGTAAATAATAGCGCTACGATTTTATGCAAGCGGTATTAAATTTTAAATTTCCCGCACAGTTAACAAAACAATAAGTAGTAATAAGTAAGTAAGTTTTGTTTTCTATTAAAGCAATGATCTTGGTGTTTGCCTGGTTGTATGGTGCTGTGTGTAATAATTTTAAGATGTAACGCTGCAATTTGGCGAAATTATTTACAATGTTGCGTCGGTATTGCTGACAAAGTCGGCCAGTTTTCGCCAGCTAGGGGGGTCATTTACACAGTTCTGTGAACGCTAATTTCACTCAGTATAGGACATCGCCCCATAAGATGGATAACATCTTCCCGCTCCTGAATGTTGCAAAGCAAGCAAACGTCTGGACCTAATGTATAGGGCAGAAAATTTAGACTTAAGACTTCTGTTCTTGCCTTACATATGACTGCAATTGTTTGATTGTTGAGGTCGCCTCTGAAGTAGTTTTGTTCATTAAGGTCGTTATGTAACTGCCTGTATGTTGACCGTGTTGCGCTAGTAAGTGCCCGTGTTTCAAAATCATTTATAATCTTGGCATCTAGAACCTGCAGAATAGCTGTATGGCTTAGGTTCTACGTGCTGGGTTCCACAAAGTGTACGTTTACTTTGAGCTGCGATGACAACGATTCCAACTTGGCGATGAATCGCGACTTCTGGCATAGCAGGTGTTTCGCAACGAATTTAGGTAGCCGTTCGTTTTGCAAACGCATGACTTGGCAGACATAGTCTAGGTGTAGATTGAGGGTATAGGTGTACATAGTTGACAGGTGAATGGTGTAGTCGGGGATGTACGACGATAGCTGACAATTTTTTTTCTCCTTGTTCCCATTAAAAATGCAAAAAAAAATTTAAAGATAAAGCTTTGATTTTTGGTACACATATATGTTGTATCAATGTTGATCAGCTGTGTAAATTTCATCACGATGGGATAAATAACACCAAAGTTATGGGAGAATCTATTACCTCCGTCTCAGCTGGCAGCAACAACAGTTTGACAAGCAGTTTACGAGTTAAGTGCACTGCTTGCTTGTGTTGCCGCTGAACTGCTTGAAATGCAAGTTGGGAGCAGGGAGTCTCGTAGTCGGGCACACTCGACTAGAGTATTCTTACTTGTTTTTAACTAAGCCACATTCAACTCATGATTTAATTGCAGAAGTACTATTTATGCTGTTGTTTTCTAGACTCAGATCCCGTTCAATGTGAATTGAAGTTCTCGCCAATTTTTTTCCGTTTTTGAAAACATCCGTTGCCGTTTCTGCTGTATTTATCTCCACTAAGACGCCTATCTTTTTATTGCGCTACAAAAGGATTTTATATTGACGAGTCCTCGCTTGAGGTAACTCCATTTTTCGGTGCAATAAATCCTCTATATCGCGTTAGTTCACCGTCTTTCCTGCAGGCCCTTGATGATGATATCACGGCTGTTGTTTTGGTCTACTAGACTATTAAGCTCTTTCCTGTCTTAATTGCTTTATTTCCTGCTTAAGGGCATGGATTTCTTCTCGAAGTGCTGCCATTGAATGCGACACGGTATCTATTTCCTTCCTCAGCTCTCCAATATCATCTTGTGAGGCTAATTTTGCCATTGGCGCTCCGAGATTATTGCTCAGTATTGCTATATTTGTTTCGAATTTTTCTCCGATTTTCTGAATAGCAAGCATTAGATCTCCAACTGGGTCATCAGGTGACAGGTTATTCGTATTCCTCTTCGCCTGCTGAAGGGCACTTATTATACAGACATGACGCATGAGCAGCGCCCACGTGCTTTGGGTACCAGAGCCGGAGGGAGGCGGAGTTCTTTGAAGCGGCGTTATTATCGGCGGTGTGAAGTGAGGGCTCGAAAAATGGTCTGTTGCAGCAAAACTGTGTCTTAATTATATGAGCGTGACGTCCAATTTAAATTTAAATTTAAAATTCCGTTGTTAAGCCCGATAGATGGCGCTATAGCTTAATTTGCATGTACAAATGTCTGCAGCCCTCAGATGCACTTGAGGTGTTTACCAACACTATCAGCTGATCTGCGTGCGACACGAACAGATGATAGTGCAGCTTTCTATCGGCCTAATCAATTGAGTGGAAATGCTCTCCCCAATTTCCACTTAAATGTTTTTGTTGTGTGGAATCCGCGCTTAGTTTGGTCAAAAATTGAATTGAAGCTATTGCCAAGAAAACCCGCCTCACGAAGCAATCAATGTTGTCGCCGACCTTTCCCTGGTATGTTGCTTTGTTTACACCTGTTGGCCGCCTCTAAACTTTCTAATTAGTAGGTTTACTGGAGCTCAACGAAGCCACGTCAAGTTTTTATAAACTGTCTGGCAGCGTTTTTACTAGGACTGCTAACTGAATTGCTGATGTATCGATACTTTTCGGCGCAGCGTTGCCACAAATGCACATAATTTGTTAATTCTAAAGACGTGAACATGAGAATATGAAGCACGACTGAAAAATAGATCAATTTCGATTTAGGCAAAGACGGAAACATGAGAAAAAGGCCCGAAGTGTGGGAATATCCAAAATTGTATCGTTTTCCAAACACTTCATTAAACATGTAAGAACGTTGCAGTCGGATAGCTTTTAATTTTTAACCTTTTTGTGGAGTCGGAAGTGTGCGTGGCAGTAATAGTTTTGGTAATATCTATTGGAGATCTAAACACTTTGTCTGCTTATAGTATATAGTAGTAAAAAACAACCATTTTACAAACCCAACCTACCTTTTAAGTCTAACTAAACGAAAAACTTCACTTCTTTATTTGTCAAGTCAAGCTGACTGCCTTCAAACAATTATTACTTACTTATTTTAAGTTACTCGCAAAGAGTCCGTCGATAATTTGTATAAGGTATGCGGAATGAAATACTTACAAAATTGAAAATTTTCTCAATAAGTTCCAAGAAACGACAGTGCAAAACCAAACTCACGATAATTAACGCTACTATTCCAGCATGGCTAGCGACTAAAATGAGATTTCTAGAAAATGCACAGTCGCGACAAAAAGAATATAAGTACAAAAAGAAGTAAATAAGAACCGTAATATGTCGTATGGCAGCTACTTTTTGCGCATCGGCCAAAAAACTAACACGATGTCGCTGAAATGCCGAGACGCCATCATTCTAAAAACAGAACGCAAGCTTGTTGTCCCTTTTACAGTTCATCTGTATCTCTCTACAATTTGATCGCAGCTCGCAATCGCAACAAAATCTATTTTTCTAATTGTTGACTTCAGCCGCACAATATACTCTTTCCCAAATGAAGAAGTTTAGTTTTAAATAAACGTTTTGCCGCAACATAGTTATTTAGTAAATAATGTCTTATTAGTTTGGAGCATATGATACTTAAATTATTAAACTAAGTTTTTCAAACTTTAATGGCACAAATATACTGTATGTGTTGGAAGTGTATTTTATTAGGCGTATTGTTTTCGACGCAGACCTTGCTGCGAGCTGCACAATTTTGTGTATTCATGTATTTGGTCTTCATGTACATACATATATGTATGATTTGAGTGGGTGTGGATCTTTCACAGCTCGTGAGACCAAACATTTTATCTAAACGAAATGTGCGCGGAAGTCAATACGTCGTATCATGCATGCCAGATATTCCACTTACTTATCCTTTCTTTTTGGTTGCGGTAATGTCTCTGAACACAGCAGAACGTCGAAAATTAATTTGCACATATAGCGCAAATAACCCAAATCAGCGAAAAATTAAATTTTTCATTATTTTTCAGCTATGGGCTTCAGGAAAACTGTTATTTATAAAGTAATGCATGTTCAGAATGGGGGAAAAAAATGGATAGAGCCCTGGGATCCGGAAAAAAATGTCCATTACAGCAGTTTTAAGTTAGAGCCAAATTAAAGCCTGGAATTGTGGGTCACACAGCAAAATCGTATCATGCGCTTGCCAAAAAACACAATGTGACCGCCAAAACTGTGTAAAAGGATATTAGAGACTTGGGAGTGTTCAAATGTTCTAAGAACACCGTTCCAAAATTCATAGAAGAACATAAAAAGACAATCAAACTTTGGTTGCGTGCGCTTTCAAGCAATTTGTTTTCTGCAAGCTGTTCCAAGGTTTCCATAATGGATGATGAGACATATTTTAAAGTGGAGGGTCATGAATGGACTCCGAAATATTATTTTAAGCTTTCTAATACTGAACCACCTGAAAATGTTACTTAAATTACAACAACAAAGTTTAATAAAAGGGTTTTATTGTGGTTGGCCATAAACGAGCGTGGAATCAGCGATCCTGTATTTTTCAAGGCAGTGAATTCGCAAATTTACAAGATATAGTCATCTGATTTAATCAAATTTTGCCATCATATATAAACTGTCATTAAACTTAGGTAAAGTGAGGTGGGTTGAGTTACCTTGCAAAACAAAAAAGGTTTTCAGACAAAAACTAATTTTTCAACCGATCGTTCGGCATGGCAGCTATATGTTGTAGTGGTCCGATCTATCCAATTCAACTATAGGTAGTACCTGCAATAAGAAGAAGCATCTGTGCCAAGTTTCAACAAGATAGCTCTAGAACAAAGTCTTGAAAAACGCATATAAACTGACGGACAGACAGACGGACAGACGGATATGGCGGACATGGCTCGGCTGTTGATGCTGATCACGAATATAAAAATTTTTTTTCTGAGACTTCTTCAATGCGTTACACATTTCGTGACAAAATTATAGTACCCTCTGCAAGGGTATAAAAACATATGTAAAATTGAAGTTGGTCGGACTTGGTATCCATTTTTTATTTGCATTACAACATTTGTTCGTATTTCATTCCGAATACCTTAATAAAGGAAAAAGATTTGAATATTGACTTTGCGCTAAGACTAATTTTTGCTTTTAAAAGATTCTTCGATATATTTTTATTTACCTGAGTCATTAAATCCTCCAATATAAGATGTGTATCCATATGAACATTTAGAGCTGAACGGTGATTTACGTTTCTGATTCAAGCGGTTTTGAGTACAAATCATTTCCTCGTCCAGGGTATCGAGTATGGAATAATGGACTTCAACACAAATTCTAAAGAAATAATTGTCATTGTTAGAGTAATGTTGTATATTTCTTTAACTAATGAAAGTTCTCACGGCAATAGTGACATTAAAGTGAAATACTATGTAGATGAACAAAAAACTAATAAGAAAGAAAAGTTATTTTCGGCGTGCCCTTGCAAAAAAGTTATTAAGGTAATACGATTTTGATGAAATTTTGTCCACATACATATATCTAAAACTTAGAATTCATGTTTTCGACCTATCATTCCTATTACAGCTATATTTTATTGTGGCCCGATTCGGCCGGTTTCACCAAGATAGATTTAAGCTGAAAGACTACTTCGCATAGAAACAGCCTGTCGGTCATGGCTAGTTCGACTCGGCATTTGGTTCTGATGAAGAATGAAACAATATGCGACAATTTTAGGTTTTTCCGGGGTAGGCCTGAAATTAAAAATTATGATTCATTAGAGGTCCCTAGCCGAAAGTATACATATTTTTTTTTCAATGGTAACTTTTTTCCAATTCTTTTTTTTTAAGTGAATTCAATAATTACACCCTTATATGCATACAGCACTAGTCCATAAGTCCACGATAGGGCCGAAGCATCACGTGCGAAAGGAGACTACCATTATACACGAATGAAAGACTTGCTGTGAGGTTCCGATCAGATCGAACTAAATACCGTTCGAAAGGTATTACTTTAACTAAGAAAAGTGCATACTCAATTTTTGGTTGCTCGCTTGGTTCATGAGATATAGCGGTAAAGGCAATTTTTTAATTTAAAAAAAAAAATTTTCAAAAAAGAATTTTAAATTCTTTGTTCAGCGACTTGATCGGATTTACGGTTTTTAGAAATCGTGTCCACCGCAAAGGTAATTTTAAAAAACAAGATCCTGAGATAATCGATTTTAAAGTTTAAAGTTTGTTTCTGTGTGTTGTGCAGATAGTGCGACATTAATAGCTATAGCTTCGGCTGTAATGCTCCGAACGTTATGAAATTTTGTAGGAGTATTTGGAAGAGTATATACTTCAAGAACATGAAAAAAAGTCGATAACAATAAAGCAACATCATTGGAAAGGTATTTTTATGAGCTTTTAAACTCATCTTGGGTATTTTTACTCCCTGTTCCCATTAAAAATGGGAAAAAGGGAGTTGTAAAGTACTGCAAATTTGTGTAACAGGCAGAAGGAGGCATTTCCGACTATATAAAGTATATATATTCTTGATCAGCCGAGTCGATTTAGCCCGTCTGTCCGTATGAACACACAGATCTCGGAGACTATAAGAGCTAGAGACACCAAACTTGGCATGCAGGTTCCTGTATACCATACGCAGATCAAGTTTTTTCAAATTTCGCATACACACCCCCGCACCCCTGCAAATCGAAAAAAACTCTCTCAGCCACAATTTTTAGGATAAAGCTTTGTGATTTGGTACACTTATTTCCTTTATCAATGTTTATCAGTTGCGTAAATTTCTTTACGATCGGATAAATAACACAAAAGTTATGGAAGAATCTATTACCCACGTCTCAGCAGGCAGAAACAACAGTTTGACACGCACTGGACAAGTTAAGTGCGCTGCTTGGTTGTGTTGCCGCTGAACTGCTTGAAATGCAAGGGAGCAGGGAGTCTAGTAGTCGGACACACTCGACTAAAGCATTCTTACTTGTTTTTTCCTTAAAGACTCAGGCAAAAAGCTACTCTTTTTTTAATTTTTTTTAAAGAAAAAGAAAAAAGAGTTTATTTGGTTTCTGAAATGTCGATCTGTATGAACGCAGTTTTTTCCACAAATGAGCAAACTCTGTATCTCCCACACCCCCTTAAGCTAAAATCATCATCATATGTTGCCCTATAAAATAGATTAGATAAAAATATTTTTGATACGCCCACGCCCGCCCTTGCAATCAAGCAATGTTTGTTTCTCACAAACCTGTAAAACGGGCCCACCCAAATTTAAATTGATGGAAAAACTTGAATGTTTATTCCAAAAATACAATTGCCGCGCTCACTTCTGACTCCGCAAAGAGGCGTAAAAAGAGTATGTATGTAGCCGACTGCAACGTTCTTACTTGTTTTGTTTTTTATATAGAGTTTTTCATTTCGCCAGCATTCCATTTAAAGTGTAGAGACGACTTTAAACAAAAAACAATTCTGCCGTAGAAAAAAAAATTATTTCCGTGATTAGGAACCTCTAATGAATCATAATTTTCAGTTTCAGCCTTACTCCACGCAAATAATCTTATTTTGCTGCATAGAGTTATGATGCAATGGTTTAGTGGCTTATAACTTTCACATTGCATGCACATTTACTAAATGTTCGGATGTCTTTCGCAGAAAAGGTTTGAAACTTATCGTGAGCGAATATATTATGAAAATACTTAGTCAACGAGGACTTCAAACATGCAAACAGTTCAAATTTTAAAGGCTTGATTATAAAGAGTACTGGTCCGTCAATGTCTGTCTGATGAAATTGCTGTTACATCTGGTGTACCACAAGAGAGAGAGAGAGGGTAGAACAATTTCTAAAAATTCTCGGATCTTGGTAATTTTAGAGTCATTTCATAAGTAAAGTCGACCGCTGATTTCGAAACTTAATTCAAAAAAGTGTGACCGTTTTCGAGATAATCAATCGTCTGATTCAATTTTGAGGAACCAACAACAGTCACCCATCATTGCTTCATTCCAAACTTCTTGATAGCGACGTTCCATGGTTTTTAATTGCTGGTGAAAACGTTCACCATGCTCGTCGCTTTCATCGCCAAGGTTATATGAGAAGAAATGCGAGTGTAAAAAGTGAATCTTTGGAGACATGTTCACACCCATTTCTTTGTAGCTGTCAATAAAGGTTTCTACAATTTTCTTGTATTCTGGACTTCTGAAGTTTCCCAAAAAACAGGTAACCACTTTACAAAATGAGTCTAAAGCTTTAGACTCAATGTGTGATAAAGTTGATCTGAATTGGGAGTCTCCAAGAAGTTTTCTTATGTATGGTCCTACAAAGATGCCTTCTTTTATCTTAGCGTCTGACAAATTTGGAAGTATATTTCTGAAACAACAAATTGCATCGCCATCTTTTGGTAGAGCTTTTACAAAGTTCTTGAAAAGTCCTAGTTTAATATGTAACAGTGGCAGAATAATTTTGTTGGCGCAAATTTTCCACCCATTTTCCTTGTATTTGATAAGATTTAAGACCATGGCCATTGATTCATTTGATTCCTTCAGATTGACCGCGATTACCAATAGAATTGAAGGTTTCTCGTTACCCTGATGCAACAATACAGCTTTTAAACTAAGTTTATTACTGTCGATAAACAATCGCCATTGGGAAGGATCATATGACTCGCCGAATTCTTGGAATAATTCTTGAACATCGTGGCCAAAGCAGACATTTTCTCCTTTCGAGTAGTATTTAGAGAAGGCCAGGCTCCTCTGACTTGTCCTTTGATATCTCTAAATCCCTTAGTAGATCATTAAGTCTTGCTTGATTGAAACGTCTTAGAATATTTTTGGGTTCCAAATCACTCCCACTTGACTCAGTATGTATACTTGAATCTTGCACTTCCTGAGGTTTGTTTGGGCAAGCAGGCCGTTGAACGGAAGGTAAGTGTTCATCTGGCTTTGTGAAAGAAGGTATTTCAGGATATGCAGCTCGGCGCACAAATCCTCGGTGTTATATTCTTGTCAAGCAATAATAACACTCTACATCGTGAAATTTTGCCTCTTTCAAAACTCCAGGTTTATCAAATGGCATTTTGCAGCTAAAAAGATCTGATTTCCACTTTATAAACGTTAATATGCATGCACTGCACACAGAATTGGGCGTCCATGACTTATGAATATTTTCGAGAGTGTCCAAAATATGACGTAAACAAATGTACATAATCCACCAATAAAGCAGAACGTATTTGGACAAGTAATATGAACGCACTTGAAGTGAGCACGACAACGATTTAGTTCTCACTCACTGGCCCTCCCAGTTAATAAGACAATTTATTGGTATTTTGTCTATGATGGTTAGGTATTTTTGGGGCTGCTATAAATGTCTTTATTTCTTTCATACCTGAAAAATAACCATATATTCAGATGAAGGTGTAACATCTTTGATACCTGTACTTCAAAATGATCCTTATGGTACGTTTCAATACACATATTTATTTTATCAATGTTTATGAGTTGCGTAAATTTCATCACGATCGGATAAATAACACCAAAGTTATGGAAGAATCTATTACCCCCGTCTCAGCAGGCAGAAACAACAGTTTGACATGCACTGGACAAGTTAAGTGCGCTGCTTGCTTGTGTTGCCGTTGAACTGCTTGAAATGCAAGTTGGGAGCAGGGAGTCTCGTAGTCGGGCACACTCGACTAGAGCATTCTTACTTATTACTACTAATGAACTAGTAGCTTAAATAATTTTTTTTTTTTTAAATGAATTGAGCTACAGACTCAAAGAAAGAAACAAATTTTCAAATGTTTTGTTTTAGTAGAAAATCGTGTTTGAAATCTAGCTATTTTTAAAAAACGTGGAATTTTTATGTAAATTTTCAGTTTTTGTCTTATTAGCGGCTAAGCGTAAGGCTAAGGTAGATAAAACTAGCAACTTGTGACTATATCTTAAAGCTGCCCTAGTTTTCAGTTGAAAAATAAGTTTTCTTATGCAAAACTTTTCTGCAAGAGTATATATAAATAACATAACCGGAAATAACATTTCTTTCTTGTTTTTATTCAGTTACGGACATGACCAAGTAATTAGTTGTTTGAACAAATACTTGTAATATATCTATTTTGGAGAAATGTTCTGCATGCGTGCATACTTATGTAGTATGTATGTGTGGCATTTTTCCATTGAATAAAAACTTTTTATGATTTTGTATACCTGTGTACTCTGCAGAAGATATTACATTATTTTGAAATTTGTAACGTATAAAAGGATGCGTGTCCGACCGCACAAAGTTTATACATTCTTGATAAACAACTTATAGCCCATTTAAGTTAGATTTAACCATGTTTGTTTTTCTGCTGATGAAATTTAGCATGTGTCCATGACACTGGCGACAAAGGAACAATCTCTTAAATATGGACTTGTTGCATGCATAACTATTATGTTTTACAGATATTTTAATTAAAGAATGCAAAGGCAAGATTTCACATAAATCGTTCGGCAAAACTCCATCTAAATCAGACCATTTTATATTTTAGTTGCCACAGTAGCTTTTTGTCAAGTTATTGTACAATAATTGCATCTGCAGGTAAATACATATTTTCGGCACACCGAATTTTTATAACATACAAACATTTCCTCTCAAAGCAACCTATACAATTTGTATAATTGTGTTTTAAATTAAAAATAGTGTAGCGTTTTAGCTCTGCTGGATAACCTACCCCTGCAATTGTTGACTGATAGCCACGAAACTGCTCAAATACGTTTGTAGATATTTCGAGTTAAGGCACATGACAGTTCTTGGTTCCTCGGTGCCAGCAGAAGGCTTTTCGTAACTGCAGGAAACAAACTCAGCAAGCGCCGAAACCGCTATTACCTGAAAGGTTGTCAAAGTTGATATTCCTTAACAATTTTAACATAAAGCACATGAGCGTAACTTAAATCTTTTTGAAATTTTGTATGCATATACATGTAATTAATAATGTGTGGTATATAACAATTTGAATGACATACAATTGAACTTAAACTTGCTTTTTTTATATTATTCATTTTATTTTTCTTTGCAGCAAATGAAAATTGTATGTACATTTCGGATTCACATCACTAGGCTTCTTCCGAAACAGATCTGTACGACCGGCCGCTCCTTGGCTTATGGCAAGTGTTTGTAATGTGATTTGTTATTGCACCTCAAATTAACTACGGTATTTAAATTAAAAAAATGCAAAAAATCAACTGTTTATTTTACGGAGACTCAACACAGACCTGCAGTCTGATATTGAGATGTAATTTTGTGTTCCCATTGAACTTGTTTGCAATATGCAATAATAAAATGCTCTCAGGCAAACTTGTATATAGCTTCATACTTAACTGCTGCCTTCATATGTAAGCGGCAGCTTCTTAATAACAGTTACTGTCTTTTGGAAGTGAGTTTGTCCAAAGGTAGCCGAATTGTTATATAAGCCTTCCTGGTGATAAAATAAATGTCTCTTTCGGCATTTAAGTTTAAGTTCCACGTACAATAAACAAAAGAATAATCAGATGTTTTTCTGTCTGGCATTTCTTTTAGCAGAATTTCCATCTGCATTGCTGATGTATCGATACTTTTCGACGTAGCGTTGTCACAATTGCACATGATTATACTCTTTTTTAAATTTTTAGAAAAAAAAAAATAAAAAAAGAGTATATTGGGTTTGTGAAATGTCCGTCTGTCCGTCCGTCTGTCCGTATGAACGCAGGTTTTTTCCCCCATTTTGAAGCTAGAGCAACCAAACTTGGTATACATGTTGATATATAACATAGGCAGACAAAGTGTCAAGATCTCTAAAAATCCATTGAAAAAACAAGTAAGAACGTTGCAGTCGGAAGCACCTGACTGCGAAATACTCTTTTTTGGCCTCTTTGCGGAGTCAGAAGTGGGCGTGGCAATTGTATTTTTGCTCAAACCTTTCAAGTTTTGGCATCAATTTAAGTTTGGTTGGGCATGTTCTACAGGTTTGGGAGAAACAAAAATTGCTCAATTGCAAGGGCGGGGTGGGCGTGGCAAAATTATTTTTATCCAATCTATTTAATAGGACAATAGAATTCAACTTGCAAAATTTGGTTTGATTCTAGCTAAAGGGGTGGGTGAGATACAGACTTTGCTCATTTTTGGGGGCGGGGGTGGGCGTGGCCCATTTTTTTGTCAGATCAATAAAGCAAGTGGTTAGTAGCCCTTGTGCAAAATTTGGTTATTCTAGCTGTAAAACTGTGGGAGATATAGGTTTTTGCGGTTTGTGGGGAAAGGGGTGGGGTGGGGGGGGGAGATATTGACACTTTGTCTGCCTATGGTATATACCAACATGTATACCAAGTTTGGTTGCTCTAGCTTCAAAACTGTGGAAAAAACCTGCGTTCATACGGACAGACAGACAGACGGACATTTCACAAACCCAATATACTCTTTTTTCTTTTTTTTTTTAAAAAAAAATTAAAAAAGAGTATATGCTAACTGTTAACAGTAAAGTTTAAAGATATATTTAAGTATTTAATTAGTAAAATGGCAAAAATAAAAGAGCTATCAGTTGAGCATCGAACCGAGATTGTAACTAAATTTCAAACTGGTACATCTGCATCTGAATTGGCTACATTGTACAAAATATCGCGAAAAACTGTGTACAATTTAGTTAAAAAGAAGGATACACTGGGAAATTTGGAAAATAAAAAAAGAACTGGCTGAAACTCTGTACTGGACCCAAGAGAATGCAGACACATACTAGGAGTTGAACGTTAAAATTGCCGCAGCTTCGAAAATGTTAACTGGAAAACATATTAGCGATAGAACACTGCGTCGCAGATTGCAGGAACTTGATATTAACACCGGAAAGTAGTTGATATTACCCCAACAAACAAGGAAAAACGTCTCGCATTTGCCTTGGAGTTCATAGAGATGCCTATCGAGTTCTGGTTTGATGTTTTATGGACAGATGAAGTTGCGTTTCAGTTCCAGAGATTCTTTGGCAAGCAATTTATGCATCTCCCAAAACAAGGGTAATGTAGTCCAGCCAATTAACAGGTTTGGTGGTGGCACGGTGATGTTCTGGGGCTGTTTGAGCTACTATGGATTTGGAGACATGGTACCTATTGCCTCGCTGGGCAATCCTCCTTACGGGGGGTAAACACATTAATTATCGGTTTAGTTCTGATTTTAAGCATTTTAATTTTAATTGAATAAATTTAGATTGCACAGGCGTACATACGTACGATTGAGGTTGATAGTTATTAATTTAGATATTTATTTAATGAGATTGATTGAGATTAAGATGGCTACTAAACGATTGAAAAGAGATACTAAAAAACTTGTATTTGACCGCGACTCACGATAACCTAGCAACTTCTCGCTTGACTTTTTTTTCGTCTGTTCCCCAACTTATTCTTACATGCGCCGCTGGCCAAATCGCGTGGTTTTACAATTATTTCCAATACGTAAAGGCTTTTTTCCAATTGCCACATACATTCATACATTCTATTTGTGTGTCTGATGCGCGCTCTTTCCCGCGATCAGCTGTTCGTTTGGTTTTATTTAGCGCAAAACTGCGTCGCGCGTTGCCACCTCGGTTCGCGCGGCAACAGTACCGATAGGGGGTACACTACATCAAAGTGGATACCTCCATACTTTAAATGATCATGCATTCACCTCAGCAAACAGACTATTCTCTATGTAGGACTGGATCCTACAGCAGGACAATGCTCCATGCCATAGGGGTCGAATACCAACCAAGTTTTTGAAAGACCTAAATCAGGCGGTACTTCCCTGGCCCCCACCAAGCTCCAATCCGAACATTATTGAAAATGAATGGGATTTCGTTAAGAGTCAGAGGACCGTTGACAGAGATTAAATTAACTCTTGAGTTTTCGCGCAATTTATTCCTTTCCATACCAGCAAGGCTTCAAGCCGTCATTGATGCCAAAGGCGGAGTCACTTGATATAAGTTATTATTATATTATTATATTTTTATAAAATATTTTGTTTAAATTGAATACTTAACAGAAAAAAATCAATAAAAGAAACTGTGTGTAAATAATTTTAAAGCGAAATAAATGTAAATACTTTTGTCAACTAATAATAATCAGGGCCTTATAGTTTCTAATTTTACTTTCATTTGCTTCTGCATAGATGTAGAAACACGACAATAACCGTTATTTTGGAATCTGAGTACAAAAGCAGCAGTGATAAGCAATCAAAGTTGAATGCTCAAAAAAAAACTTTTGACCACCTCTGTATGTATGTACATAAATACTTTTGTAAATACTTTGAACCACCTCTGTATGTATAAACATAAATCATTTTACTTTATATATTTTAAAAATTGATATATTATATCTACGTTTTAATAAATAGAATAACACACCAATAACCCATACTTTGCTTTTGACTATAATCATAAAAAAAATTATTTTTTTAAAATAACTGCTGGCATTAACAGCAGGGAAATAGTTTTCACAGAACCAGTACCATTTCATTTGAAGTTTGAAAAGGGCTATAAGACGAGAACGTGAGAAAACGAATGCACGAATGACACCTAGTTTTTGAAATGTAGGTACCATTCGATTAGGGCAAAGACGTGAACATGTGAAAACGTCCCTAAATGTTTATAATATAGCAGGGATTTTCTGGCTTAATTGCCAAATACTTGCCACGAGTGGCATAGCGGAAAATTAGGGCCATTTTCTTATGTTCCCGTCTTTGCCTAAGTCGAAATGTACCTAATTTGGAAAAACTTTTCGTCAATCGTGCATTCTTGTTCTTATGTTCACGTCTTTACAATTTAAGAATTATGTGAAATTCTGGCAACGCTACGTCGAAAAGTATCGATACAACAGCACTGTAGTTGGAAATTCTAGTAAAAGAGTTGCCAGACTGGTTGATAAAGAGCTGGTTATTGTTTTGTTTATTGTGCGAGTAATTTTAACTTAAATGCCGAATGAGGAAAACTTTGGTGACTTTGTGAATATCTGTTATCTGTAGACATACATTTAATCTCCAGGAAGAAAGGCTTGTTTAACAATTCGGGTAGCTTTGGACGTGGTCACCCCACAAAAGGAGGCAACTGAAGCTGTAGCTTGCATAAAATCACTGCGCTACTAACTGTTTAGTGTGAGGCAATATACAAGTTTACCAGAGAGCATTTTGTTATTGCAAATTAGTTCAATACGAGCTCCGTAAAAATAAACAGTTGGCAATGTTTCAAGTGACTATATATAACAAGCTCATCTAGAAAACCAAATTCATACAGAACACGTAGATTTGCAAAGACAGCAACAAGGTGTGTGGTATCGACGCGCCAAGTACCTAACACCAGAGTTAACAGCAACCGGAATTAATAAAAACGCGTGATGGTTAAATTATTTGAAAATTTATTTTCGAACTCTAAGAAAAATGCATCCGCTGCATTCAGTAACCGTTGTTTAATTTAAAATTAACGGTTAAATTATCAGGATGCGAAGAATACGCCAGCAGCCACAACCCACCCTGCTTTCAGCATAGGTTGTTCAATGACTGCTGAATATTCTTGTTAATAAGTTAGTCACTAGCTTAAATTTTTATTATTTATTTTATTTTCTTTATTTACTTTATTAACTTTATTTACTATATTTACTATATTTACTATATTTACTATATTTACTATATTTACTATATTTACTATATTTACTATATTTACTATATTTACTATATTTACTATATTTACTATATTTACTATATTTACTATATTTACTATATTTACTATATTTACTATATTTACTATATTTACTATATTTACTATATTTACTATATTTACTATATTTACTATATTTACTATATTTACTATATTTACTATATTTACTATATTTACTATATTTACTATATTTACTATATTTACTATATTTACTATATTTACTATATTTACTATATTTACTATATTTACTATATTTACTATATTTACTATATTTACTATATTTACTATATTTACTATATTTACTATATTTACTATATTTACTATATTTACTATATTTACTATATTTACTATATTTACTATATTTACTATATTTACTATATTTACTATATTTACTGTATTTACTATATTTACTATATTAACTATTTACTATATTTACTGTATTTACTATATTTACTATATTTACTATATTTACTATATTTACTATATTTATTATCTATATATATAAACAAGTTAGAATACTCTAGTCGAGTGCGCCCGACTACGAGACTCCCTGCTCCCAACTTGCATTTCAAGCAGTTCAGCGGCAACACAAGCAAGCAGCGTACTCAACTTGCACAGTGCATGTCAAACTGCTGTTTCTGCCTGCTGAGACAGGGGAAATAAGTTCTTCCATAACTTTGGTGCTATTTATCCGATCGTGTTGAAATTTACACATCCGAAAGACATTGATTAAACATATATGTGTTCCAAAAATTAAAGCTTTATCTCTAAAATTGTGGCTGTGGGAGTCTTTTGCGATTTGCGGGGGTGCGGGGAGGTGCATCCGAATTGAAATAAACTTGATCTGCGTATGGTATACAGGAACCTGCATGCCAAGTTTGGTGTCTCTAGCTCTTATAGTCTCTGAGATCGACGCGTTCATACAGGCAGACGGACAGACAGACGGACATGGCTAGATCGTCACGGCTGTTGATGCTGATCAAGAATATATATACTTTCTATAGTTGGAAATGCTTCCTTCTGCCTGTTACACACATTTGCAGTACTTTATAACTCCCTTTTTCCCATTTTTAATGGGAACAGGGAGTAAAAAGAGTTTGTCCTCACTGGCGATTGGTGATTGGCGATTGGCAATCAGCGCAGGGCCCAAACCATAAGAGCTAGATGGCTGAAATTTTCACAGTAGCTTAGGCATATACCGAAAGTGAGCACTAAGACCGGATCTTCAAAAATTCGGTCGGGAAATGTGGAAAATTCGCGGAAAACCGTTGCATGCAACTTTTTTGATTATCATCCGATCAGCTTCAAACTTAATTTCAATGATCTATATAAAAAATAATTAATGACTGCATACCAATTTTCCAGAAAATTCACCCCCCTCGGTGGAAAATGGGTTGTCAAGGTTGTATGGGCGAAAGTTGAGTTCTTATCCGATTTGCTTCAAACTCATTTTCAAAGATCAATATGAAAATTCATTAAAAACTGCATACCAATTATCCGGAAAATTCACATTCCCGGGTGGACAGTGGGTGGCAAAATGGCCAAAGTTTAGTTCTTTTGCGATTTGCTTCAAGCTCATTTTCAAAGATCTGTATGACAATTCATTTAAAATTCATACTTGTTTTCCGGAAAATTCCCACCCCTGGGCGGAAAATGCGTGGTAAATAGGCGGAAAGTTCATTTCCTATGCGATTTTTTTCAAACTCATTTTCAAAAATGAAAATTCATTTAAGACTGCATACCAATTTTCCGGAAAATTCACATTCCCGGGTGGAAAGTGGGTGGTAAAAAGGCGAAAGTTGAGTTCATTTGCGATTTATTCCTAACTCATTTGCAAAGATCAATATGAAAATTTATTAAAAACTACATACAATTTACATTCCCGGGTGGAAAGTAGGTAAAAGTAGGTTAAAACTGCAACTGGAAAATTTACCCTGTTGGGGAGAAAACTGTTGGTTATGGTTGTAGGAAGTTGAATTTTTGTGCGAATATGATTTTATACGGGGCGTAGCACCGCACGTCGGGAAATGCTAGTACTAACTATATTTACTTTATTTACTTTATTTACTTTATTTACTTTATTTACTTTATTTACTTTATTTACTTTATTTACTTTATTTACTTTATTTACTTTATTTACTTTATTTACTTTATTTACTGTATTTACTTTATTTACTTTATTTACTTTATTTACTTTATTTACTTTATTTACTTTATTTACTTTATTTACTTTATTTACTTTATTTACTTTATTTACTTTATTTACTTTATTTACTTTATTTACTTTATTTACTTTATTTACTTTATTTACTTTATTTACTTTATTTACTTTATTTACTTTATTTACTTTATTTACTTTATTTACTTTATTTACTTTATTTACTTTATTTACTTTATTTACTTTATTTACTTTATTTACTTTATTTACTTTATTTACTTTATTTACTTTATTTACTTTATTTACTTTATTTACTTTATTTACTTTATTTACTTTATTTACTTTATTTACTTTATTTACTTTATTTACTTTATTTACTTTATTTACTTTATTTACTTTATTTACTTTATTTACTTTATTTACTTTATTTACTTTATTTACTTTATTTACTTTATTTACTTTATTTACTTTATTTACTTTATTTACTTTATTTACTTTATTTACTTTATTTACTTTATTTACTTTATTTACTTTATTTACTTTATTTACTTTATTTACTTTATTTACTTTATTTACTTTATTTACTTTATTTACTTTATTTACTTTATTTACTTTATTTACTTTATTTACTTTATTTACTTTATTTACTTTATTTACTTTATTTACTTTATTTACTTTATTTACTTTATTTACTTTATTTACTTTATTTACTTTATTTACTTTATTTACTTTATTTACTTTATTTACTTTATTTACTTTATTTACTTTATTTACTTTATTCACTTTATTTACTTTATTTACTTTATTTACTTTATTTACTTTATTTACTTTATTTACTTTAATTACTTTATTTACTTTATTTACTTTATTTACTTTATTTACTTTATTTACTTTATTTACTTTATTTACTTTATTTACTTTATTTACTTTATTTACTTTATTTACTTTATTTACTTTATTTACTTTGTTTACTTTATTTACTTTATTTACTTTATTTACTTTATTTACTTTATTTACTTTATTTACTTTATTTACTTTATTTACTTTATTTACTTTATTTACTTTATTTACTTTATTTACTTTATTTACTTTATTTACTTTATTTACTTTATTTACTTTATTTACTTTATTTACTTTATTTACTTTATTTACTTTATTTACTTTATTTACTTTATTTACTTTATTTACTTTATTTACTTTATTTACTTTATTTACTTTATTTACTTTATTTACTTTATTTACTTTATTTACTTTATTTACTTTATTTACTTTATTTACTTTATTTACTTTACTTACTTTATTTTTACTCCCTGTTCCCATTGAAAATGGGAAAAAGGGAGTTATATAGTACTGCAAATGTGTGTAACAGTCAGAAGGAAGCATTTCCAACTATATAAACTATATATATTCTTGATCAGGATCAACAGCCGAGACTAGCCATGTCCGTCTGACCGTCTGTCTGTCTGTCCGTCTGTCTGTCTGTCCGTCTGTATGAACGCCTCGATCTCAGAGACTATAAGAGCTAGAGACACCAAACTTGGCATGCAGTATACCATACGCAGATCAAGTTTATTTCAAATTTCGGATGCACACCTCCAAACCCCCGCAAATCGCAAAAGACTCCCACAGCCACAATTTTAGAGATAAAGCTTTAATTTTTGGTACACATGTATGTTTAATCAATGTCTTTCGGATGTGTAAATTTCAACATGATCGGATAAATAACACCAAAGTTATGGAAGAACTTATTTTCCCTGTCTCAGCAGGCAGAAACAACAGTTTGACATGCACTGTGCAAATTAAGTACGCTGCTTGCTTGTGTTGCCGCTGAACTGCTTGAAATGCAAGTTGGGAGTAGGGAGTTTCGTATTCTTACTTGTTTATTTTATTTATTGACTATAAAATCGTGACATTTTTGGTTTACATACTAGGTTGGCCGATCTTTTGTTAAAATTTTTCTCCTGCAGCCCCAAAAACATTAATTTTGCTTTTCTTTCAATGTTGTTATGCTCTTTTTTTCATTTTGTTGATAAAGTAGAAGAAAAAAAGAGTATATTGAGTTTGTGAATTACCGTCCGTCTGTCTGTCCGTATGAATGGAGTTTTTTCCACAGTTTTGAAGCCAGAGCAACCAAACTTGGTATTCATGTTAGTATACACCATAGCCAGACAAAGTGTCAAGATCTCCCCCCACAAGCCACAATAACCTATATCTTCCACAATTTAACAGCAAGACTAACCAAATTTAGGGTTACTGAAAAAATTTTTGGACACGCAAGAGTACATCACGTGCATCCGACTGCATCCGAGTGCACGAAATACATTACATGTTTTCATCCACAATTACCACAATTTTAAGTTATTTGTACTTATACCACTATCAAACTTATAAGAAAATAAACTTAATAAAATTTTATTAAATGAAGGCGATGTAGAATTTACTGACAATATATGGGCTACGAGATGACTCCGGTGGCAACACAACATAACCATCGAATGTTTTCTTTTTTTCAAAAGAGGACACACCAAATAACCTAACAGCCGCGGATATAAGTGCATACCAAAGTTAAGAACATTTTTAGAATTTCGAAAAAATATCATTACTTACTTTTCTTCATTTGTCGTTAAAGTGTTCAAATTATTCTGGTACGAACATTTCATGACCTGAATAGCCTTTTCAATATTCCCGTCCTGAAAATATAGGAAAAAAATACTTTAATTAAGCGGTGTTTACACAATTCAATTCTTACGCGATATTTTGCAATCAATTGCATCGACGCTTCTTATAACACTTATATTTGAAACGAAAAAGGCATTTTAAAACATTTATTTTAAGTTTTAAAAAGCTTAAATCATCAGACCGGTGTCAGGCCGATTCGAACTCAAGTTCCCTGCACAATACTACCAGCCAGTCGGTATGTAAGACACCTAAGCTACCAACAAAATCAAATACACTAGTGCTTGTGTTTCTTTATCAAATAAAAACACCAAATTTTAGGAGTAACATTAACATAAAACTTCAAGGACCTAACTTTATTTTTAGAGTTTATGCTACAAAATTGGGCTAAGCCTACTTTCTCGTTATTTTGCTCTCCAAAAATGTCTGATATCATACGCAAGGAAGTACGAAGCACGAACTATTTTCTGCAACTTCTTTAAACTAGATAACTTTTGTTATTTTGCAAAAAGTAGCATACTCGGACTACTCGCTAAGGCCTATTGTATTAGTAGTAGTAGTTGTAGTAGCAGGTAGCAGTAAAAAAAACTGCCAAACTAAGCTTATAATTAACATAATTATATGCGGGGACAGTGATCCGCGACCTAGTAGATATTTTGTATCCTCTTCAATCCAACTTCCTGAACGGAGGCGAGAATTTGCGTTGGATTGAGGCTTCTAATATCCTGTGTTCTTAGGTTAAAATTCCCTACAATACTAGTTCTTCTTCTGGCAAGTACTGGACATACTGTGAGTTGAGGTTTCCTCCTGGATGTCGCAGAATCGACAGTTTGCTTAGGTGGCATTTCAGTCTACAGTGTCCTGTCAGGTGTCGTGTAAGAATTCTTATCGCGTTCCTTCCCAGTGGTATTAAGTTCTTAAATCTTTTCAAATCATAGTCTCAGGAGTGATTGCGCCTGTCTGAGGCCTGGTGTGTGAATTTGCCTCATTCTGTCCTCCTCTGATCTTATGTGCTCTCGTATGGTGTGTTTACCTATGGCACTATGGCCAACTAATGACTGCTCAGCTCCCCTTCTGGCTAGCTCATCGGCTGCCTCGTTCCCGGCTATGTCCTTATGCCATGGAACCCATCGAAGGGCAAGTTTATTATTACTTTCTAATTGGTCTAGCTTGTTTCGAACCATCCGAACCAGCTTACATGTTTATCCTTGTGTTGCTAAAGGCGCTTAGTGCGGCCTGACTATCCGACAGGATGGCTCTATCCCTATGCCGATAGTTCCTGCCTAGATTTATATCAGCATACCTTCCAATGGTACATACTTCAGCTTGGAATATGCTGGTATATTTGCCAAGGGCTTCATGGTATTTTACTCGAGGACCAACTACCCCAAGGCCGGTTCCTTGGTGAGTTAGGGATCCATCGGTGTACCATGTTATGGTGTGATGCTTCATAGGATGAACGTCTTCCAAAGACGTCCAATCCTTTTTACTACTTAGGTATACAGAAAATGTTCGCTCGAAGATATACTAGTTGCGTGATTAGCGAAGTCCCTCCGCTAATTTCTCTGCGTCTTTTTTGCTGAGAATGCCATCTGCTCCAAGACTCCCAGATGATATTCTCAGTAGAGTTGCCGTTTGTTGTAATTTAATAGTACAATGGAGTGGAGTAAGCTCCATTAGTACTTCTAAGGCCGCTGCTGGACAGGTGTGCATTACAGTGTTTTTGACATGTTTTTCAAAGCTAAGCTTGCTGTCAAAAGTGACTCCTAGGTATTTAACTTCTCTACTATTTTCTATGTGGGTTCCTGCGAGCCTTATCTGCCTCATCTTCTAGTGGAAGGGACAATGAATGTTATGGTGGGATTTAGGTTGTGGCGGAGGTTGTCCTTACACCAGCCATATGTCATTTTAAGTCCCACTTGAACTATATTACAAAGTGTTTCCTCATAATTTACCTAGGGCTATAATAACAATGTCAGCGGCGTATGTTGTACTTGTATGTTGTCTTTAGATCTAGATTCTTAAGTATATAAGTAAAACCTTGAATGTGCGCTAGAAAAAAATGATTAGCGCAACTACAGTATTTCTATCTTTATCTAATGTAATCCAAAAATACATAGGACACGGTATATAAACCGTGGTATGTGCAAATAAAAAGGCACTTTAAAATCGAACCCCACCCGAAGTAACTCCTTCTAATACTCATCTCCGACAGTCTAACTGGTTAAAGGGCCACATTACAACAAAACTACCGATTTCAGTTTATGTGCTTTAATTAATCAAACTCAAATATTCCTTTTTGGATAAACATTTTGGTGACCCCGACACCTTTAAAGTCGTCAACTAGGCGACACCACTGGATCCGCATCCGACCCATTTGAAGCCATCAACTAGGCGACACCACTGGAGCCGAATCTGATCCCTACGCTGGAAATCTGAAGTTGTCAACTAGGCGACATTTCAGGGTAACCCCAATTGGTGATCTGAGCATATCTACAGTCCATCAAGTGACATCCGTTGAGTTATCAACTGATGCAGATAGTGCACTGTTGAGATATCAGCTTTGCATCTACAGTCCGCATTGCGGACAGTCGAAAAATAATCGAGGAGCTGCTAGACGTTCAAAACGATACCACCAAATAAATAACACAGCTGATTGTAAAGTGCAAAAAGGATTCAGCTGAATGAAAGGGAACGAATTCTACTTGAAGATCATCCATACTTCGCCTGATTTGATGACATCAAATTTACGGTACTGAAGTATCTAAAGACCTTCACAGAAGAAGCTTAAAAATGGGAACACTCTGAAAGCAAGAAGCCGACACCTGAAATCCAGGAGCGGAACCAACAACCAATTTTGAATCCTAGCCTAAATGCATCATGCCGTGGTGATTCCATCATTAAAACGCGCATTTCAACAGACTGATCGAAATGAGCTCGTCCCCCTGGAGCTCATAAAAAGTTTTTGGACCCAATCCAGGAAGTTCAGTTCCGAATTTACGAGGAAAGCGAGGACCCGGAAGGAGATGAATACAGTGCCAACGACTACCTTTAAGCGGAATTGGATGTGAGAAAGGCATTTTCAAACAAAACCAGCACACCCAGCAATGAAATTAATCTGCTCCTGGTAACAATTCCCAAATTAGATGGACATGTCTTAACAGTTTTATGACATGTTTGTGTCCATGGTACACAACAGCAGCTTGCCCTCAATCAGAAAAATGTGGTATCTAAAAAACAGCATAGTCAGAGAAGCAGAAAGGATGATACGCCATATCGATTTAAAAGAACAAAATTATCTTCACCCTTGGATCTTAGTTGCAACATACAACAATCCAAGGGACATATTAACTAAGGTTGTTGAATATATATCGATATATCGGTAAATATTTTTTCTTAATAATATATTTTATGTGATATTATCAATATCGATATTTTTGAACGATATTTTTGCGCGATTTCTTATAACGGATCATTTTCGTTATTGCTTCTTCCCGTTCGCTTACAATTTTAACAAAACGCACACATTTATTACAATGGATTTTAAAAGTTATTTTATGAAGGAGGACATCGCCACTGCCAAGTGCAAATTGTGCAACAAGCCGAAGATAAATACCCTTATTGCGAAGATTTTGCATAAGAAAACTTAGTTTTCAGGAGATGGTCCCTATTGAAGATTTAAGATATATTCGATATTAATAACGTTTGGTCAACATGAATATAAATAACATACATAAACACAGAATAGGTGAGTTTGGTTAATATAAATTGAGAAACAAAAAGGTTTTGAAGCAAAAATTTAATTTTTAACCGATTTTTCCTATGGCAGCTATATTTTATAGTAGTCCAATCTGGCCGATTCGGAAATGTGTACTGCTTGCCTCAAAAAAAGCATCTGTTTCAAACTTCATATAGCCCTGGTGCGCATATAAACAAAATTGTAATCCTCTGGAAGGGAATAGAAAAAAAGGCATTTTAAAATCATTTGTAAATATCGATGTATCGATATTTTTAGCAAAAAATATCAAATAAAAATATTTTTTCATATCGAATATATATCGATACCGATATTTTTGAAAATATTAACAACCCTAATTTCAACAACGGTATTAAACCGATTTTTGATGTAACAATGACAATAGACTCGATTGTATCCCTCAAGGGACTCGGCTTGGACATCTCAACTTTACTGTGGACGGCAGTTCATGCTAACGAAGTGTGCAAACGGCGACTAGCATTATACACAGCAAGAATGAAAGATTTGCTGTGAGTGTCCGATCGAGCTATATACCGTTTGAAAGGTATTACCTTATCTAATTTACTTTAGTGCATACTATCTCTTTTAGCAACTCACCGGGATCATGAGATATAGGCAAACAGGTGAAAAGGGAAAAATTATAAAAATTTGTTTTTAAACGCACAAATGTTTTCCTTCTGAATAGGCGCTGAATGACACCACGATCATCCCAATCTGACAATTCGTTCAAAAGTTATGACCATTTAAAAATTAGAGGTGCTTTTCCTAATTGAGATGAAAAAGTTGTCAGTTTGTTTATCTCAATGCGTTCAGGTAGCTGTCTATAATTTTGTGGACTTGTTCCCCGTCATAACCTAAGAAACGTTTGTTCTACCACTTTTCTGAAAAACCGTTAGTTTAGCGTAAAAACGATTAAAACCGCTAGAATTGACACGCCCAGTTTCCAAATCAAAGGAGCTACAGACACGTTCTACATTTTATTAGAAAGGTATTTTGAAGAGCTTTTATGTTTACTTTGGCAGTTTTTTCTTAGAACACTCAGGTGAAATAACGTGTTTTTTTTACATTTAGGCAAGTTAAAAGAAATTGGCCTAACCGATTTTAAATAAATTTAAAAATGTTGTATGCATTGTAATTTCACAACTTTTGATATATAGCACATATCTGGCATAATTCGCCTTCGCAAGATATTGACTGTTTGGTGTACCTACTCCTATTACTGCTCCTTTTTGCAAAATAGTCTAGGTTCAACTCCCAGCGCAGGAAGTCGATTTTTTGCTTTTATATTTGTTTTTTTTTTTTTTTGTGAGTAAATCCACACAAAATTTTAATGGATTTTTGCTATTATTATTTAAAATATTTCTTATACTAATCAGAAAATATTTCGTCACAAAATTAGATATCGATATTTTGTGGCCTTAATATGAATCGTCCTTAGACTTTAACCTCGCGTAGAGGTGTTTTTATTTGATCATGCACTACGACGACTTTTGTGCCAAACCAACATCTGATCGTTAGAATTGGGTGCAATGCCAGATATTATGCGTCAACTGTTATGAAGGAGACCCTATGGCACAGGCATGCTCAAGGCGCTTCCAATGTTTTAAATGCGACAAAAACTACAACACGCTGCTTCACCTGGAAAATGGATCATAATCAACAAAAACAACGACTGCGATATACTCTTTTTTAGTCTCTTTGCGGAATCAGAAGTGGGCGTGGCAATTGTATTTTGCTCAAATCTTTCAAGTTTTGCCATCAATTTAAGTTTGGTTCTGCCCGTTCTACAGTTTTGGGAGAAACAAACATTTCTCGATTGCAAGGGCGGGGGTGGGCGTGGTAAAATTATTTTTATCCAATCTATTTAATAGTGCAAAAGAATTCAACCTGCAAAATTTTGTGATACTAGCTTAAGGGGTGTGGGAGATACAGACTTTGCTTATTTTTGGGGGCGGAGGTGGGCGTGGTCAATTTTTTTTTGTCAGATCAATGAAGCAAGTGATTAGTAGCCCTTGTGCTAAATTTGGTCACTCTAGCTTGGAAACTGTGGAAGATATAGTTTTTTGCGGTTTGTGGGGGAAGGGGTGGGGGTGGGGGAGCGATATTGACACTTTGTCTGACTATTGTATATACCAACATGTTGATCCAGCTTCAATACTGTGGAAAAAAAATACGTTCATACAGACGGACAGACAAACAGACGGACATTTCACAACCCCAATATAATCTTTTTTTTCTTTTTTTTCAAAAAAAATTTAAAAAAATTGTATAAAAATTACAAACTCAAACTGTAGCAGCTGCAAATAGTCAAAATGTAAATTAACTAGCTTCAGCAAAGATAGTAGTCTAACGAAATAATGGACAACAAGCTTGTTTTAAAGCTCTGCTAGACTCTGGATCCCAGATTAACGTGATCACAGAAAGACTCGCATATTTATTGTCCTTAGAACGACATGATACCCCACTATGAATTGAAAGTATCGGTGGACAGTCAAATACAAGCAAAGCACGAGTAAAAGTGCTAATGAAGTCATTACACAATGATTTTACAATGCGGCTCGAAGCGTTCATTTTGTCGCACATAATTACCGATCAACCGGCCCAAATTATAAACAATAGAAATTGTCACATGCCTGACAATATGCCTTTTGCTATTCTTTACTGCTCCCGCAACAACATAAACTATGGTCCAATTATGCAAAACACCAGGTTCGGATGAATAATAAAACAATCAATAAAGTCACCAGCCATTTGTGCTGTTGCTATAGAAGAAACTGTTGACATCATGGAACGATTCTGGACGCGCAGAAATTTCGAAATCACGGAAAAAAATAAATATTAGCTGCAAAAACACTTTATTGATAACCGAAAAACCACTGTTGATGGACGGTTTATAGTATAATTGAGGTTTTCTGAACATTCTTCAGCCTTAGGACCCTTATTGGAGATTGCAGAAAAATGTTCCTTTCATTGGAAAAAAATAACCCAATAAGAAATTTATAAAGGATATGTAGAATTTATGACGGAATACGAACAATTGGGACACATGAAACATGTCCCCAGCAAACTGCTGCCATCAAATAACAAGTATGAGTCAACTCAGAAAACCAATTCATGAAATAATAGTTTGGAGAAATAATCCTAATTTAGAACTTAAATACTATCGACTCAAAACTTTTACCTATGGAATAGCATTAGCTCCATTTCCGGCAACAAAATGCCTAGATCACATGGCTACACTTAATATCAACAAACTGATATTAGGATGATTGGCGCTAAGGGATGAATTTTTATGTAGGCGATTGCCTGACAGGAGCAGATTCTCTTTAAGAAGCAGTACAAATTCAAAAGGAATTACTGAAAATTCTGCTGCCTTCTGAAAGCTCCTCAAACGATGGCCAGATGTTAAAAGGAATCCCAAAAGAAGACAGTATCAACGATGTTCATCTATTTCACCCAGATGGGTGCACTGGAACAACACAGTGTAAAAACATGTGCATGTCAAACTGTTGTTACTACCTGCTGAGACAATTGAACCAAATCTCTTTGGAATTTATTTAACGTGGCATGTATCATTGATGGTTTAAAACCACGGGAACCCTCTCATGGTTTCCTATGGGTTCCCTTGCATTCATGTACTTTAACCTAAAAATAGGTGTACATGTAATGCTTAAACGCCGGAACCACACGCCCCAATGGGAGTTTAACCCCATGTGGTTCCAAATTAAGTAATTGGGCAGGGCCAATTAACTTTCCTCTTGGTTAGAGGTTTGTTCCTATCCAACTCAACGCACAGCCACCACGATACTCCCCGAGGGGCCGCAACCATTTAACCAGACGGAACAAGTTCCGTGGCTTCCTGGTTACCCGTGGTACCCTATTTAAATCGGGGGTACGGCCTCGCATCAACTACTAGAGTTGATACTAACACTTAAAAACGCCAAGCCGTTTTTGAGGTGTGCTACCCCTCCACCGTTCAAATTTGCTTCTTAGCCACCCCATACAGTGGATCTAGAACCCAGGGTTCACCACGGGGAGGCCACAACCACTGTGGGACATACAATACAGTGTGTCTATGAATCGGTTAGGACTTTTGATTTATGAATTACAGTACCTAAGTACCCCTTCTACATCGGTCCATTAGAACCCCTACCTGCTGAGACAGGAGAAATAAGTTCTTCCATAACTTAGGTGCTATTTATTTAAATTTAAGCTTTATCTTTAAAATTGTGGCTGTGGGAGTCTTTTCCCCATTTTTAATGGGAACCGGGAGCAATGAAAAAGATCAGTGCCAAACATTAAAGAGGGTCTACTGATATTAACAAAGGAAGATAATATCGTAGTGATGAAGTGGCCAACGGGGCAAATTATAAAAACGTACCCAAAGCCAAATTTTATTCGAGCTGTAGATTAAAAAAACTGCATCTGGAGTATATAAACGCTCCATACATCGACTTGCACCACTATTTTCCGAAGAGTTAGCTGTCAAGCATCAATCTCTCCCCCTATTATCTAGGCTTAAATAAGTAAACATTTTGTTGAAATTTCGACTCACTAATACTAACAGTAGGCTGCAAACCAAAAAAAAATATTATAAAAAAAAATCACATCAATACCGTTGATATTTATGTTTATGCTACTAGTATTGTCACAACCAATCAGAGTGACACGCTTTGACGGAAAACCTGAATTGAATCGAATATTGGCAAGACATGAAATCACTTGCCAAAGAAACATTAGAGCTGGGTTATTCATGCTCCCAGTTAAGCAACAGGCAAGCATGTGAAATGTTGCACAAACACTTCAATTACATTCTTGACGAATTGCAAGGAGAGAACGCATTGTTGAAAGCTCAAAACATCGCCGAGCACCACTCGACATAGTTGGTAATCTGGCAAATGGTTTGTTTGGCGACCTCGATTCCAGCTATGCAAAGAAAATGTCAAAAACAATCGAAAAGGTCCATTGCTGCAGTTACTCAAAAACTAGACATCTGTTCCCGATTCAACGATCAATGTAATGAGGAACTATGCGATATATCAGATACGAGATCACTTGCCATCAAATATAATGCTGCCAGTCTCTTCAAATGATACAGTTCAACTATATAAGCTGATGCACCCCCAGGGCACAGTGACTGTGACACAAGTTATTTTTAAGGTCACTCTTCCGTTGGTATCCACCACTCAGCTGGATCTCTTCAGCATGATACCAATTCCTGTAAGGGACTCAACAGGTTGAAATCTCTTTGATGTACAAATTCCACTAATTGCAGTCAACAGCCTCAGAGACAAATTTGTGGGACAAACTCCAGAAGATTTACAGCGCTTTATGGGTCTTCCCAATGATGACCACATCCGTTTTGACCATCATGCAGTATTTAACGATGATCAACAACAAGAGCGCCACGTTGTGCACAGTTTTATACACCAAATCCAAAATGGTATGATCTTGATGTTCATCAGCAGCAGTTGGAAAAAATTAAGCAGAACACATTGTCACAACTCAGCATCATCTCATAGACGCATATGCCGCATTAATGGTTTCTCTACTATTAATGATTGTGATCATCACCCGAAGACGATTTGAATAATGGATAAGAGGGACACCAGTCCCACAACCCATTTGTGAATGTTAGATAGAGCTTACACCACGCCGTTTTATGTTTGACATAAATGATGTTTGAACAACTGTACAAAGGCCGGGAGAATGTTAGGCGTAGCTTTATTATTAGTTTCAGTAAAATCGAAATAATATATAAAAAACCAAAAAAGAAACTAATATATTTCTAGGTACTGAATATAAAGCTCTCGCAGAAAAGGACAATGGTCATCAATTGCTGACATTGGAAAGGCCACTTGAGATGTTATTTTAAAACAGGCATTAAATGATCCTGCTACTTTCCCACACATGGCAAGGCAGGCCTGCAAAGGGTAATTAAGGCCGATGTCACATAGGCAGTAAAAGACAAATAAAATATGTGTATAAAAATGTGTCTGTGTATTGTGTCTGGATCTAAGAATGTTATGTTTTTAATAAAAATTCAGTTTAAAATCGAACCCCACACGAGGTAACTCCTAATATTCTAACTCCTAATCTAACTTTTTAACGTGCCACGTAAGGACAAAAGTACCGATTTAAGTTTATGTGCTGTAATTCAACATATAACAAAAACAAATATTCTTTATCGGATAAACATCTTTCATCTTTCCGGAATTAATTGTAATAATTTAAATATAAAAGGTTTTTTTTTTATATTTGTATAATGCACTAGTCCGTTCATTGGTATCAGTTGGAATGCGTTCCTTTTCATCGAAATCCTGGAGTCGGGTCATGCTTAAAATAACACAAATCCAAAGCAAAACCGATGAATCTTTTGATGAGAAACCCCCACACAAGCCCGGTGGCGTCATAACGCCCAATGCCACAACTCTCAAAACTAGTATGCCACAACGCCCAAAACCAGTATGGGACAATGCCCAAAAATATTGAGGCTTTAAATTTGTTGGTCAGATTGCAAAAATTTGTATTTAAATATGGTCATATCGCCCAAAGTCATAAGTTATAGGCTGTGACGTAGCCCATGCGAACGCGCAATTTTTTGTTTAAACAGTTTCATCGATTTTTTGTCAACATTTTTCGCCTGAGGTGCTAAACTTACCAATCATACAGCAACAGACTAT